>CABHPQ010151157.1:0-75231 GCA_902168405.1 Peromyscus aztecus | reverse complement strand
TCTTCTTCTTCTTCTTCTTCTTCTTCTTCTTCTTCTTCTTCTTCTTCTTCATCATCATCATCATCATCTATCCCTATTATTCTTAGGTTTGGCCCTTTCATGGTGTCCCAGATTTCCTGGACATTTTGTGTTATGACTTTTTTGGCTTTGGTATTTTCTTTGACTCATGAATCTATTTCATCTATTGTATCCTCTACATCAGAGATTCTCTCTTCCATTTCTTGTATTCTTTTGGTTATGCTTGCATCTGTGTTCCTTGTTCATGTACTCAGATTTTCTATTCCCTGCATTCCCTCTATTTGTGTCTTCTTCATTGTTTCTGTTTCACTTTTCAGGTCTTGAACTGTTTCCCTCACATGTTTAATTGCTTTTTCATGGTTTCCTTGGCTTTCTTTGAGGGATTTATTGATTTCTTCCAATTTTTATTTGTCTTTTTCTCAATTTCTTTATTGATTTCTTCTAATTTTTTGTTTGCCTTTTCTTCAATTTCTTTAAGGGAATTTTTCATTTTTTTCTTGAAAGGCCTCTGGCATCTTCATGAAGCTATTTTTATGGTCACTTTCTTCTGCTTCTTCTACATTGTGATGTTCAGGTCTTGCTGTTGGAGGAAGGCTAAGTTCTGATGATGCTGTATTGCTCTTTATGTTGTTGTATGCATTTTTACATTGACATCTGCCCATCTCCTCCTCTAATAGGTGCTTGTTGTGTCTGTGTCTCAGGGGGCCCTTCTGGGTCTAATCTTAGCTCTTGGTCTAATTGGAGCTGGGAGATTCTGTATCTAGGGAGCTGCTCTTAACTTAACCCAAGTTAGTTGATTCTGTGACTCATGGAGCCACTCTTGGTCTTATCAGGGCTCTTGGTCCAGTCAGAGCTGACAGATTCTGTGTCTCAGGAAGCCTCTCTTGGCCCAGTGAGAGCTGGCAGATTCTATCTCTCAGAAAGCCACTCTTGGTCTAATGAGGTCTGGCAGATTCCCTGTCTCAGGAAGTTACTCTTGGTCCAATGTGAGCTGGCGGTTTAGCTTCCCTGCCTTAGGAAGTTACTGAGGTCACACAGGTGGTTGGGTATTGGGGCAGGGTCCAATGTGGAGTTTTGTGTGTGTGGGGGGACTTCCTGCAGGAGTTTTCCCTGCTGGTCAGCAACTGGGGCAGTGTTGGGTAGGGGTTCCCAAGGACTGGCTGTGTCCCCAGGGCCTGGATCCTAGGGGCAGGACTCTCTGGGTGTGAGAAGAGTCACTCACCTCTTGATCCAATGAGAGCTGGCAGTTTGGTTTCTGTGCCTCAGGAAGTTACTGGGTTCACAAGTGGATGTGTATTGGGGCAGGGTGTGTAGATTTCAGGGTCCAATGGAGGGTTTTGGTGGAGGGCCCTTCCCTGCTGGCCAGCAACTGGGGCAGAGTTCTTATTTGCATTTTTTAATCGAAAATATATTCTTCTCTCATACAATACATCCAAACTATGGTTCTGCCTTCGACTCCTCCTAGTTTACTCCCACCTCCCCTCCCCCCCAATCTACTTACCCACCATTTCCTCTTCAGGAAAGAGCAGGCCTCCAAGAGACAACAGACAGACAAGACAAAACAAGATACAAGACAAGGCAAAATCCCTCGTATCCAGGCTGGACAAGGCAACCCTACAGGAGGAAAAGAGTCTCAAGAACAGGCAAATGAGTCAGAGATACACCCACTCCCACTGTTAGGAGTCCCACAAAGACACAAAGCTAACAGCCATTACATACACAGAGGACCTAGTGCAGGCCATGTGCTTACTGTTTCAGTCTCTGTGAGCCATGTGAGCCCTGTTTATTTGATTTGGTAGGTCATGATCTTCTGGTGACTTCTCATCCCTCTGACTACCACAGTCTTTCCTCCCCTTTTTCTGCCAGTTTCCAAAATCTCTGACAGAAGGTACTCATTGGAGACCTGCAATTTAGACTCTTTCTACATAATGTCTGGCTGTTCATCTCTGCACCTGCTCCCATCTGCTGCTGGAGGAAGCCTCTGATGATGACTGGACAAGGAACTGATCTATAGGTATAGCTGAATATCATTAGAAATCATTTTATTGTTTTTGTTTTGTTTTTGCCAAGCATGTTTGGTTCTATCCCAGTTCTCTGCGCTGTCCAGTCTCTGGTTCCTGGACATTCAGGAAGTGTTAGGCATGGGCTGCCTCTCATAGAGTGGGCCTCAGTTAAACCAAACATTGGTTGGCCACTTTCACAAGTTCAACACCACCACTGCCCCAGCACATCTTGCAGGCAGGACACGTTATAGGTGGAGGGTTTTATAGCTGGGTTGGTGTCCAGGTTTCTCTTTCTGTAGCCTGCAGAGTACCTTCTCATGCCAAAGAGACTAGAATGTAGGAGTGAAGACTCCAAGCCTGGATCAGCTTGATCTCTCTACTTTCAGTTGCCTGGGTGGGCGTTGTCCTCAGCAATGGAGCTCTGCTGTCAGTTTTCAGAAAGCGATCTTTTGTCCTAGCACCAGCCTGGGTTGTTTAGGGATCTCCATGGGACTTCTTCGGCCAACAACTCAACCAAATTCAACCCAGTCTCATCACTGGAAGTCTTGCCTGGCTACAAAATTGGCCAGTTCAAACTCTGTATCCTCCATTACTACAAGTCCTCACTAAGGTAACCCTCATAGATTTCAGAAAGTTTCCAGTACACTAGGTTTCCACACTGCCACCTCCCCAAGACTCCCCTAAATCCAGCCATCTCCCCTGCCAATCTCTCCCTCCAACCCCCATCTGATCCTTCCTGCTCCCATCTCCACCCACCCTCGGTCCACCCACATAATCTCTTCTATTTCCCCTTCCCAGGTGCACCATGTTTCCCCCATAGCACTCCTCTTTACCTAACCTCTCTGGTTCTGTGGATTGTAACTTGAGTATCATCTGTATTTTTAATTTGCTGTTAAAAGACTAGTAGTCAATTCTAGCTTGTTAGGGCTTTCAGGACCCAAGTTTTGTTGCTAACAATTCCAGCAAGACAATGGCATATTTCCCTCCACAGCTACAGTCTTGACAGACGGTACCTATCACTCTCTTTTGGGGGCAAGAAATACCTCAAAATATTTGAGCAAACACAAGCACTAGGGACCTGTTGTACCCAATTCCAGTCCAGGGTTATATGATGTTCTCAGTTGTATATCTCCTCTACCTCAGCCTTCTGTTGAGTATTTTAAAACAAGAAGTGTTATCTAGAGTTATTTAAAACACCCAGGAAATAGGAGCAGTAGGGTGGGCAATGACTGCTTGTAGTGAGCAGTGTATTTTCTAGGAGGATGGCTGGGCTTTGGGCCTAGAAATACAAAATGCAGTATCAGTCAGTTCCATGAAGCAATACTGGCTACACTGAAAGATTAACATCACGCTTATCAATTGGTCTCATGAACCAGTGCTTCACTAGCAGACCAGAATCATGATGATGAAATCATTGAATGTTGCACATGTTCTCTTTGACTCACAACAGAGGATAACAATACAGACTCTCAAATGGAAGTTCCTGCCCTTCCTCCACGGCTCTTGGATTACCCCTCTATTGTCATGCTGCTTGGAAGCCCTTCCTCTTTCATTTAACACATTGGTACAGTCATCTCTGTCTTTAGTTATTTTTGTGTTATACACAGCCCAACTCTTTTGAAAAAAAATATAATAAACTGACAGGTAATGAATCCTTTAAAAGTGAGTGTGACTCAAAAGATTGGTTCTGCCAAATAGAAGGCAAAATATTTCATAGATTGAATGGCTAAGATCAAAAACATTAGTGATAGGTCATGCTGGTAAGGATGTGGAGTAAGGGGAACACTCCTCCATTGTTGGTGGGAGTGCAAACTTGAACAGTCACTTTGGGGAGTCAATATGGTGGTTCCTCAGAAAATTAGAAATGTATCATTCTCAAGACCCAGCTATACCACTCATGGGCATATACTCAAAGGATACTCCATCCTACCACAGAGATACTTGTTAAACAATGTTCTTTGTGGTTTTATTCATAATAGCTAGAAACTGGAAACAACCTAGATGTCCCTCAACTGAAGAATGAATAATGAAAATGTGGTACATTTACAAAGTGGAGTATTACTCAGCTGTTAAAAAATAACATCATGAAATTTGCAGGCAAATGTGTAGAACAAGAAAGAAATCATCTTGAGTGAGGTAACCCAGACCCAGAGAGACAACATGATATGTACTCACTTATAAGTGGATATTAACTGTAAAGTAAAGGATAATCATGCTACAATCCACAGACCCAGAGATACTAAGAAACAAGGAGGGCTGGGAGTGGGCTGGGGAGACAGGGAGGGTGAATGAATCTCCCTAGGAAAGGGAAATAAAATAGGTATCTCGGGTGGACTGGGATGGGTGAGAACAGGAGAATTCAAGTGAGGATAAGATGGAAGGAGAGAATACTGGGAGTGACAACTGGAATTGGGGGGGGGGGCAACTTTGGGACAAGGTAGAAACTTAGTGCATTTGAAATTCACAGCGATCTAGGAAGGTGACCCAAGTTAAGACTCCTAGCAATGGGAGATATGGAGCCTGAACTGGCCATCTCCTGTAACCAGGCAAGACCTCCAGTGGAGGGATTGGAACACCAACCCTGCCACAAAAACTTCCACCTATAATTTGTCCTGCTAGCAAGATGTGCTGGGGTAAAGGTGGAACAGAACTTGTAGGAGATGCCAACCAATGACTGGTCCTGCTTGAAACCCATGGCAGGAGAGGGAACCCATGCCTGACACTGCCTGGAGCTCCAGAAACCAGAGGTCTGAGGCCAGATGACCCAGAGACCTGGACAGAACTAAATGCCATGCTCAGTAATAATAATAATAATAATAATAATAATAATAATAATAATAATAATAATAATAATTGAAGTGATTCCTAATGATATTCTGTATACTTGTAGACAGGAGCCTGGCATAATCACCATCAGAGAGGCTCCATCTAACAACTGATGAAAATAGATTCAGAGACCCACAGCCAAAATTAGGCAGAGTTTGGGGAATCCTGTGGAAGATGTGGAGGAAGGATTATAGGTGGTAGAAGGGCCAAGAACACCACAAGAAAACCCACAGAATCAAGAAACCCGGACTCACAGGGGCTGAACTGACAATCAAGGAATCCACATGGGTTTGGCCTAGGCCCTCTACATGTATGTTATAGCTGTATAGCTTTTTTTTGTGGGACTTCTAACAGAGGGAAGGAACGAGGACTGTTTCTGATGCCTTTGCCTACTTTTGGGACCCTCTTCATCCTACTGGGTTGTCCTTGTCCAGCTTTAATACAAGGGTATGTGCCTAGTCTTATTGAAACTTGATGTGCCATGTTTGGTTGATATCCCTGGGAGGCCTGCAATTTTCTGAAGGGAAACAGAGGAAGAATGGATGTGGAGGGGGAGGGGAAACTGTGGTTGGGATGCAATATATGAGAAAATAAATTAATAAAGATATTTTATGGGTTGAATTGTATTATTTCATAGAAAATGCATACCTGCATCTGTGGATTTAGTGCAATTTACAGTTCAGAACCAAGAACCTGGGACTAGGAGATTACACCTTCAGTAAATTGTTTGCCTCATAAGCATGAGGATATGAGTCTGATCCCCAGCACCAAATAGTTGTGTGCATCTCAGATCTCTGTACTGGAGAGACAGACAGGCCATCACTAGACATTGCTGCCCAGTCCATCTATCTGAATCAGTGAGTGACCCTGTCTAAAAATACAATACAGAAAGCAATTGAGGAGGACACCCAATATTGACCCCCTGCTTCCACGTAAATGTACATATGTGCATAAATAAATACACACACACACACACACACACACACACACACACACACACACGTTTTGAAAAAATAACCTGTGCTACATGTTGAGGTTTAAGGATCTAATCTCAACGCTGCATTTCAGAAACTCAGCCTGGTAGAAGTGCTATAGTGAGCCATCCACAAATCATGTCCAGAGTATGAACTGACTCTGTGGAGGATTGTTGGAAGGTACATTTCCCATGAAAGGGAACTTCATCTGCTGAGAATTTCAGGGTCAAATCCTTGTTCCCTGGTATAGATGTGGTGGTATATGTGCATGGACACCTGGAAAGGAACTATGCTGGGACTTAAGAGAAATGGAGAAATGAAAGTATTCTGTGGCAAATGAGTCCTTGGGCACTAAAGAGCCTCTGGTTTTCTCTAACATCTGAGGTCAACCACCTGCTTCCTGCATGAAAAAACTTGAAGGTCAGTGGCCCTTTATATCTTTAAGATAATTGGGCCCAAGATAATTTAATGATACACAAAATTCATCTTCTTAGAGTATACATTTAATGCAAATTTTTGCATGGAATTGAAAGAAAATTTTTTCTAAATCTCTGTGGAATCTATGGAAGCTCCCTGGTGCTCACTGCAGAATCCTGCCTAAGAACTTTTGGCCACACTGAATTGTACAAATATAAGCAACTGAGGGATAAGGAAGTATGTTATTGCTATTTTAGTGCCACTTTTTTTTTATACAAATGGATAATAGTAAGACTAATGATATTGATGTGTCAAAAAGAAGCTATTAAATGCTTACTGATTATAAGGGTCTCCTACTTCAAGGTATAACCAATCCTTCCAATAACCTTTAAGGTTAATTTTATTACTTTGCTTTTATTGATGAGAAAACAGATCCCAGAAGTGGTACATTTTTTTTTAACTGGATGAGCTCAGAGGGGGAAAGCAAGACTCCCAGGCTTCTATGATTCTTCCCAGAATCTACGATCCTAACAACTACATTAAGGAAAGAGAAAAAAAACTGTTAATTCAAATCCTATCCAAGTGTCTTAAACTTCATAGCATTAGGTTTGAATTATATCTTCTTTAGGCTTTTCTTCTAAATACTTATTCCAAACTTAGCAAGGGGAGGGTATCTCATATATCCTATGATTCAGATTCATGGCAAACAACTTGTGCCATTCTCCAGATAAAGGGACTGATAATTTGGTCCCAGCTTTCCACATTTCAAAGGTTATCAATACCAAGAACTGCCTTAAAAGTTTTCCCAAATTTTTTTCTCATTGACAAAATATCTTGTAATTGCTAAAGTGAAAGTTCTAAAGAATAATCTAGGATAAGTAGATATCACTTCAAAGTTATTTTTATAGATGGATAATGAACAGAATTTTTTCCCTCAAATGAACCAACTATTCTCAATGTAGAAAATGAACCACGTTATGAACCTATTTTTTAAAGGCCATATCTCCTTCTCAACTGGTATCTTTATTATGACTTGACCTCTATGTTAATTCTCTATTTCATTTAAGTTTTTCATAATCTGTAAGCTTGAAAAACTTCTTATAAAGAATGTGGAAGGGGTTGGGGATTTAGTTCAGTGGTAGAGTGCTTGCCTAGCAAGTGCAAGGCCCTGGGTTCGGTCTTCAGTTCCAGGAAAAAAAAAAAAAAAAAAGAATGTGGAAACAATATGAAAATACTGAGAGAACTTTTGAGGTAGGTTATCCCAAGACCTCAGCTCTCTCATTGAACAATGATTTTAAAGTTACATCTGGGGGACCTTTAATGAAAAGGATATATATGAAAGGCAGAAAATTCTAGACATGCCATTGCTCTCTCACCATCATCCAAATATGTTGTGCATCCAAGAATGACATAAAGAACCATGGCAAGCAGAGCCCTCCATTCCCATTATGAAAGCAAGGGGCCCCTGGGCACTAAAAACTGATGACCTCTCTTCTGATAAATGTCATGAGATAGGATCATTCTCTCCATATTTATCTGTCATATCATATTTACCTTGAGATTTAACGAATTAACAAGAATGCATACTTGATGAAAGAATGCTTACTACTTTACATGGATGTGACTCAGCATGTCTCTGGCTGAAACAAGACAAGGTTATTCATGTTGCTGGGAGTTACAGTTCAAGTTCTAGGAGTTATATTTTTATTGAAGTATTTTTCTAAACAGTTTTAATTATGTAAATGTCACCCAGTACTTATGTATTTGTACATATAATGTGTATATATGTTAACTAAATGGGCAAGCAACATAGATGGTGCCCTGAGCTTCCAGGAGTTTCCATTTTCTGAATAATATTGCATGTTAGTATTGCACTAGGCAAAATTAGTCATGCACAAATGCTCATTATATTTTAAAAGCATCTTTCTTTGGCCTTTTGTCTTATCTACTTGTTATAAAATGAAAAAGGGAAAAATGATGCCCAGAACATAAATATCTAAAACTGTGAGTTTCCTCATAAATTTGGAAGTTGACATTTGAAATTATACCCATATTGGATGAACCTAATGTGCAGCTCCTGGGGACATAATGCTTCTGAGACAACTCATCCTCACTTCTGGATTAGCGCTATTATTTTATATTTAAAGAACAGTAAACCAATATCATCAATAAAGTAGAAAGTTTTATTTTTATTATCTTACATGTGGGTGTGAGTTGAATCATAGAAAAAAACTCCAAAAACTTTGTATTTTGCCTTATCATTACAAGACAAGTGATATTTATTAAATTATAAGAGGTATGAAGATTTTTGTTTGAGGACATCTTTCATAATAGCACAAAAGTCAGAACTTATCTAAGTATCCAAAAATGAGAGAGGGTTTAACTTACGACCCAACTGTAATGTGACAATTTTATATAATTAAACATTGTTCTAGAAAATAAACAAAAATAATCAAATTGGATTCCTTCCATACATACAGAGATGAGTCAACAAACATAAATCAATAAATGTAATTCTTTACACAAATGGTCTCACAGACAGAAATCACATGATCATGCCATTAGATGCAGAAAAGTCCTTTGTTGTCCAATCCAACATTGCTTCATGATAAAGCCCTGGAAGTCCTAGGAATGGAGGGAGCATATCACAATTTAATAAAGATATGAATGACAAATCTATAGCTACTATCAGGTTAAATGGAGAAGACCTCACTATCCTCACTAAGATCAGAAAGAAGACAAGGATGTCACTCTCCCCACTTCTACTCAAGAAATGCCTGAAGTCTCAGCTAGAGCAGTAAAAGGAGAGAAATAGAAGGGGAAAGGAAGAAGTCACAGTAATCCTGTTTACAGATGAGGAGATTCTACACTGGAGACCCCAGGAACTCCTTTAGGAAACACCTACAATGGATACTTTCAGCAAAGGGACAGAATACAAAAGTAATATGCCAAAATCAGTAGTCTCCCTAAATACCCAGAAAAAAAAAAATCAAGGAATCAATCTCATTTACATAGAAAATCAAACAAACAATAACAACAACAAAACAAAAACCAAAAAACACCTTGGATTAAACCCAACCAAGGAAGTAGAAAACCTCTACAATGGATTCTTTTTGTTTGTTTCTTTGAAAGACTCTGTGTGTGTGTGTGTGTGTGTGTGTGTGTGTGTGTGTGTGTGTACGCACACATGTGCAGATGCATATACAGGCCAGAGGGGGTGTCAGATCCCTGGAGCTGGAGTTATAGGCTGATGTCAAGTTATATAAGATAGCCACAGTAATAAACTTCATGGAACCTACACACACACACACACACACACACACACACACATCAATGGAATGGAACGGAGGACCCAAATATTAGTTCACACAACTCTAGTCACCTCAGTTTTGACCAAAATGTCAAAACATATGCATTAGAGAAAAAGCTCCAGCTCGGGTCCCATTCTAAACCCCATCCAAGGAAAGCCCACCAAATGGCAGCTCCTCCCCCAGAGCTCCTCAAGACCACTCCTACAGGTTATTTAAGGCCCAGCCCATAGACCTGCCATGTGGTTTCCCCTCTTCCCCTGAGATCCCCCAGGAATACTTTGCTCAGATTAAAACCGAGACTTTAATTCGGTCTAATTTGGCTTATTGCATCCGGGGAGTTACCCACTATGGAGAGGTTTCATAATACTTATCAGCCATCTTCACACAGCTTCTCCAGGAGCCTTTTCCTCTTTCTACCTTTTCAGAATTTCAGGTCCTAAGAGCTGATGCTTACACTATCTTGTCTACTAGCGTCCTTATCAAAGCCACTTAAATTGTCCAAACAAATTTACTGTTTGATAGAGTCAGCAACAAAGATAAACATAAATGAAGCAGACTAGAAAATGAGGTTGCTAAAACAGTCTGAATAGTTACATCTACAGAACAAAAATGTAAGTGCTATTTGGCCGGTCACTGTAGCTGCAGCTGGTGCCTGCAGTCCTAGCATCCCGGAGTCTGAGGCAGATTTTAAGCTTGAACTACAGTTTGTGCCATGATATCCCTGGCATGATGGGCAATTCCCTCAAACTACGAATAAAACCCAGTCCTTCTTCAAGTAGATATTGTCAGGTATTTGATGGGGAAAGTAATATGGAAAACTGGTACCAGGAGTGGGCTGTTGCTGAGATGAACCTGACCATGTATTCCCTAGGCCTTTAGAACTTGTTTGTGGAAAGGATGTGGAAAAGTCTGTTACTTAGGGCTAGAAAGGTCTTTTAATACCATCAATAAAGCTTAATAATCTATTCTGATGAAAATTTGCAAAACCAGGAGACCTAGAGAAATATGGACATTGGAAGCTTGTCTTGATGTTTCAGAGGGGAACAAGTATTCTCTCAGAAACGAGACCATTCAAGCTATAACATGGCAAAAAAATCTGGCTATTTTTAACCTCTGTTCAGAGAGCCTGAGAGAAATGGGATTTCAAAGTGATGTGTTAATATGTTTGATGGAGGAGTTTTCAAGGCAGTCCATGGCATGCTTATTGCTTACTACTCTAATACAGGTCTACGGTGTATAAAATAAGTGGGCAGAAAAATGTAAAAATAAATATAGTTTATTTAGAAAAATAACTTGACTGAGTTTAAAGATGTAGCAAGGCTCATGCTGAACACAGAGACTACAGTGGTCAAAGCAAACCTCCTACTGTTCACTGGGACAACAGAAAACATGTCCTGAAAGTAAGACACCACTCACAGGAGGCTGCAACTTGTGAGAATGCTGATTTATTTTAAAGAAGAGAGCCTACAGTCAGAATGTCTAAAGAGTCCACTGTTCTTGGAAAGTAACTGTATTCCCAGAGGTCAGCACCGACAGAGTGCTGCAGTTGTAGTTGGAGGAGCCAGGATCTGTTTTGAACTGGCAGAGAGACTTGGCAGCGTTATCGACATGGTATTGATTTTCAGCCATTAAAATGAAAGATTGGGGTGGCAATGGAGTCTTGAACCATAGCTCCAGAGAAATGATAAGGTCAGGAAATTTATGGTAGGTTCAGAGTCCCTGCAAATAGACCTAGGCCATGGCACAAAGCTATGAAGGTAAAGCCTGAATTGCAGCGGAGACTCCCGAGTATGGTGGAGATGCCAGGACCATTTGGTAATGATCATTCTAGCCAGGAAAGTGAAAGACTTGCACAGTTAAAATTTTAAGACAGCAAAGAAAGGCATTGAGGAAGATATCAGAAGATGGAGAGCCCTCTCATGCACATGGATCAGTATGCTTAGAATTATAAAAATGGCCAGCCTACCTAAAGCAACCAACAGATTCAATAAAACTCTATCAAAATTCCAAAACAATTCTTCCCAGAAGTTGAAAAATAATCTTTACCTTCACATGAAAAGACAAAACTCTCAAAAGAGCAAAAACAGTCCTGCTTAATGAAAGAACTGCTGAAGGTTATTAACATCCCTGTTTTCAAGTTGCACTACAGAGCTATAGTAATAAAAATATGGTTCTGGCATAAAAATAGGCATTAACTGACAGAATAAAATTGAAGACCTAGACATAACTCCACATATTTTCAACAAATGGTACTTGTCAAACTGGATAGTTGAATCTACAACAGTGGTTCTCAGCCTTCCTAATGCTATGACCTTTTAATACAATTACTCATGTTGTGGTGACCCCAACCATAAAATTATTTTCATTGCTACTTCATAACTCTAATTTTGCTACTGCTATGAATCATAATATAAATATCTGATATTTCTGATGGTCTTAGGCAACCCCTGTGTGAAGCAGGCAGAATTGCTACATGTTTCAGACAAGCTAGAGCATGTGCTATACTGCTCCAACAATGACTAGGCATCCTGCAAAAATAGCCAAGAGGGGGCCCTTGAGGCCAGCAACATCCAGCAGATTCCAGAGACTATCAGTAAGCACCAACTTAGCAATGAGCACTAAGACAGACCTTTCCTCAGAATGAGGTGGAGGGTACATAAGGTTTATCCTTTCCTAAAAATAAATGAGCTTGCTTGCAACCTCCTGGAGTCTGTGTTGTTGCCTCTGTGTCTCCTCACTCCTTGCCACCAGTGCCTAGAAACCTCACCAGGCAAACTGCAACACCTGTGAAAGTGTTGTTTGACCCCCAAAGGGGTCACAACCCACAGGTTGAGTATTGCTGATCTAGAAGAACTAAAATAGATCCATATCTATCACCCTGGACAAAACAAAACTTCAAATGGATTAAGAACCTCAGCATAAGTTCTGATACCCCAATGGAGAGAAATTAGGGAATGTGTTTCATTTCATCATCACAAGAAAGGATTTTCTGAGCAGGACACTCATAGCACAGTCATTAAGACCAACAATTAACATATGAGACTTCATGAACTTAAAACTCATTTGTACAGGAAAGGATACCTTCATCAGGGAATAGAGGCAGCCTGTACAATGGAAAGCAACTCTACCAATTATATATCTGACAGAGGGTTGGTATCTAGAATATACAAAGAACTGAAAAAAACTAAATATAAGGAAATAACCAAATGTTAAAATGGAATATAGAACCAAACAGAGTTTTCAAATGGTGGAAGACAAGTGGCTGAGAACCACTTTTAAAGACGTTCAACATCCTTAGCCACTAGGGAAATGAAAATTAAAAATACCTTGAGACTTGGTCTTACTCTAGTCAGAATGGACAAGGTTAATAAAACAAATGACAGCAGATGCTAGCAAGGATGCAGGGAAAGAGGACCACTTATTCATTGCTGATGGGAAATCAAACGGGTACAGCCAGTATGAAAATGAGCATGGAGGTCCTTACAGAGCTGAAAAAAAGATCTACAAAAAGATCCTGTGTAGCTGGAGAGCCTCTCTCCAGGTTCCCCCAAGCCTCGCCAGTCCCGGAGCCCACTTATAAAATAAACACACCGACTCTTATATTATTTAAACTGTTCGGCTATTAGCTCAGGCCTACCATTGTCTAGCTCTTACTTGTAGATGTAACCAACCGTCTTATTAAATAAGAAACACAGAACCAATGTAAAGAAGAAAGCCAAGAGGTCAGAGCTAAGAGCTAAAGCCTTACCCTTCCTCCTGCGGTGGTCCTACCTCTTCGAAGGAGAGCTACTTCCTGTGTTAAAGTCTTTATAAAGACTTATGGTTCTGCCTTCTCATTGGTTGTAAACCCAACCATATGACCGCCTCGTCACTGCCTGTCTGTACAGACCTCCAGGTCTCCTATGGTTGGAATTGAGATTAAAGGCATGTGTATCCAATGCTGGCTGTATCCCTGAACACACACAGACTTACCTAGCTCTGCCTACCAAGTGCTAGGATTACAAACGTATGCCACCACCGCCCTGCTTTCCTAAGTCTTGCTAATAGCTCTGACCCCCAGGCAACTTTATTTATTAACATACAAATAACATTTTAGTACAAAAGAAAATATCACCATACTTACTCTTATACTAAGCCCATTTTTGATAATCTATATGTCGCCACATGTTCTGTGGCTTTACCTGTTGCCTCTACATGATGCTCCCTGGATGGCAGCTGGTGTCTCCCCTCTCTGCCTTCCTGTCCTTTCCTTTTTCCTCTCTGCTAGTCCCGCCTATACTTCTTGCCTGGCTACTGGCCAATCAGTGTTTTATTTATCAAACAATCATCCACAGCAATCCTGCTATACAAAGGAATCTATTTCTTATTACAGAGATACTGGTCCATTCATGTTCACTGCTGCTCTATTCATAATAGCCAGAAATTAGAAACAGTGTAGATATCCATTGACTGATGAATGGATAATGAAAATGTGGTACATTTATACATTTGAATATTATTTAGCTGTTAAGAAAAATGAAATCATGAAATTTGAAGGTGGGTGGATGAAGCTAGAATAATCATTCTGAGGTAACCCAGACCTTAAAAGATAAACCTTACATGTTTTCTCTTAAATGTGAATGATAAATTTTAAGCTCTCTCTCTCTATATATTTGTTTGGAATATTCATAGAGGTTAGGTAACCAGTGTGGGGTCATGGGAGGAGGGGATCTTCTAAGGAAGGAGAAATAGAATACAATGTTATAAAGGGATAAAGAGAAATAAGACCAGGGAGATTAAATAGGGTGGGGAATGGGAATGCAAGGTAAAGGAGGGACTATGGAAAAGGCTAACTAACATTAACAGTCTTTGGAAAAGCAATACAGAAACCTACTAGTATAGACGCTTTCTAACTCCACATATATGTGGAGTTTAAATGTAGTCACCATATAATGGGGAAGATAATACCCTAAATAGATATTGTATGCTATTAAATAAAACTCCAAGTACTAAAAAATGAGTTGTTGGCCAAAGGAGTCCTATGCATTCCCCTCCCCCCCCCACCACCACACACACATACACATTACAGGCTATTGCCAATGCTGTTGATTATCCTCCACAACCCGATAGTAAGACCTTTCCCTCTTGCTGAAGATACCACATTGAATATGAAGAAATCAAGCTGATATTCAACTGAAGACTTCCCCCCTACTGACAAGCATTCATACAACTGGAAGGTACTATAGACACTGCTAGAAAAGAAACTTTATCATCAGTCTTATCCAGCCATGAACACTCCAAGGCACAACAGCGACCTACATACAAGATATGTCCCCTGGTGCAAAAGTGGGATGAATAGTTTGGGATTAACCAACCATTTTTTGTTGGATTCAAGGCTGTTCTCCATGAGATGGAACCCATACCTGAAACTGCTAATGAGGCCATGACACTGAAACTATATGGGTCATGGCCCCTAGGGGAAAACGTACTAGTAATACTCTGATAATTGAACATAAAATGACTCTTAATGACATATTGCTGTATTCATAGATCAGTGCATCACTGATTACTCATCAGATAAGCTGCTTCTTGTAGTAGATGGCAATTAACACAAAGCCCTACAACTGAGTAATGTATAGAGGTTGAGAAACCTTGGAACACTCTGCTAAAACTGGGGTATCTTTATCACACTTCTTCCAGTAAGGCTCAGGGGTTTATGCAGAAGATGAGGTGGATTCTAAGTGCCAGAGGTTGTAAATGTCTCCAAGGAATCAATGTTTTCCATACATAACAGGGCTGATACACATATGAACTCAGAGTCTGCAACAGCATGCACACAACCTGAACAAGCTCAGACAAAAATTTTAGCACTTAGAAGAAGTGGGAATAGTGTCCAAGCCCTAGACAAGAATCTATTGACGACTCATAGCTGCTGGGTTAGGGAAAGTTAGTTTTTTTCAATGGAATGATATTGTATATATATACCACACACTCCCAGGGCAGATCTCATGTTCAAGAATAGATAGCCAACACAAATTAGACTCCACTCACTTTATTTTTCTTGTTTTGTGGTTAAGAGAAAGAACATGAAGCTGGTTTTGTAGGAAAGTGGGATCTTGGAGCAGTTGTCGGAGAGGAAAGAATATGATCAAAATATATTATGAAAATTCCAAAACGTGAAAACAAAAACGATGTGTGGTGACACAAGCTATCCCAACACTTGTGAGTTTGAGGCTGTGTTGGGTTACATAGAGAATACTAGGCCAGCTAGGTTAAGACTCTGTCTCTAAAAACTAAATTGAATTAAATTAAAGTAAAATAAATTATACAGGTCAAGTTTTCTTTTCAAGAGTTCTATTACCATTTATATATCAGGCATTCAGAGAACAAGACTTTCTTACTTTATAGCAATAACAATTAGATTAGGTTATTGGCTAGATTCTTTGAAGCAGTTTCATTTTTCTGTTATAATCAAATTCTGTTTTATAAAATGGAAGAGTACTTTTTGAACTCCATATTCTTAATACATAGTATTTTTAAATGTCCGTCTTCTGCAACCTGGAATCACTTGGAAAGGAGTGTCAAGTGAGGCATTGCCTTGATCAGACTGGCCTGTGGGGTACGGTCTTGATTGTTAATTGGCATGGAAAGACCCTGAACTGAGTAAGAATGAAGGAAGTTAGCTGAGCATAGAAGCCGAGCAAGCAAGAATTCATTCATTTCTCTCTGAGGTTGACTATGGGTGGGTGTGGTATGACTAGCTGTTTAAATCCTTGCCTTTTCTACCCTCCACTTGGACTATACCCTGTAGCTGTAAGATAAAATAAACTCTTGCCTCCCCTAAGTTGCCAGTGTTTTATCATAGCAACAGAAATGAAATGAGAACAGAGACCATGTTAATATAAAAAGGACTAAATTTGAATTGGGTGTCGGTACTTTAGCGCTTCCAGGAAAATGGGGTCTATACACTTTAAAATACCAAGTTTGATCATGATTAGTACCACATACCACGTTTTTCAGATTTCACTTGCTTCTCATAAAATCTCTGTTGCTTTTCCTTCTACAAACTGGAAACAGCTCTAAAGAGATTAAATAGTCCCTCTAATGAAATACAATTCTACTTTCTCCTAGGGCTATGATTCATAACCTGTGTGTCACGACCCCTTGGGAGTCAAATGACCCTTTCACGGGGGTCGCCTAAGACCATTGGACATATCAGGTATTTACAATACAATTCATCACAGTAGCAAAATTAAAGTTATGGAGTAGCAATAAAATAATTTTATGCTTGAGGGTCACCACATGAGGAACTGTATTAAAAGGTGGCAGCATTAGAAAGGTTGAGAACCACTATTCTAGGGCAGAATTTGCCACATGAACATGTTTACCATGAATACCTTCTACTTCCTCATTCTTCTAACACCAACACACTCTGCACTTCCCTTTCTCTTTTCACTAGGAACCCAATTACAGAGAAGAAAAAAAAAACTGGCTTATGCAACCAGTTATTGAGAAATCATCATGGGGTGCATCAATGTGTGTGCATGTCCATGAACAACAGCTGTAATTCTACAACTCTTTAAGGTCATAGAAACAAGCACTCTTAGAAAATGTTCCAGATATTTCCTTTCAACGTGCAAACATTCTTTCTAACCACATAAAAATTATATCTCTCTAGCCAGTTGTGAGTGTAGCAAGCTGTATCCATCTGAAACCTAGCATAGCTAAGGAACAAAACAGGGCAAGGGAGTTGGATGGTGAAGAAAGGTATAGCCGCCTGCTACTTTGGAGAACTCCTTTCCTCAATTATAGCCCAGTTATTTCTACTCAGCCTCTGTGTTAAAGTTTGTATGGTTCCAAGGCCTGTTTCACAGAAGCAGACAGTAACAGAGAGAAAAACAGTTACTCCTCTCAGACAGACTAACAAGTGCAGGAATGCAGACAGGACCAGCAGAAGAGCACAGGGAATGGGAAACGTTCATATCAACCAATAAGATGTTTAAGGATGCTTTTCTATCAGATCACCATAGTAGAAGTCTTTTAACTTGAAATGCTCAGGTGAGTTGCAATCAAGATCTGACCAGGGCTCTCTGCTTTAGGTCAGGACCCAGCACACTAGCTTTCACCCACAATGACATGTCGTCTCTACTGAAACTAAGCTGTTCAAACCCAGTATGAAGTGGGTTTGAACAGCCCTGCAGTATCACAGGTGAAAAGTCACAGTGGATGACAAACGGGTTTTAATTAAGCACAGAAACAAATGGTCCCAAACTGAATCTCACAGTAACCTGAGCTCTAGACATTAGCTTCACAAGCAAGGCTGAGGACAAGGCTTACTTTCCTAAATTTTTTTTATCAAAATAGCTTTGCATAAAGAAGGGATTGTTTGTTACTATATGAAATAAGGTGTGTGTGTGTGTGTGTGTGTGTGTGTGTGTGTGTGTGTGTGTGTGTAACTTTTAAAAAATTGAAGCAAGGAACTATCACTGATGAACTGATTCCATTTAGCTATATTCACTGATAGTTTACAAGAAAGACTGGAACCTATTACCTTCTAGATATATGCCCAGCATTACATGCAAGTATAAAATGTACATCAAGGACCAATTATATATGAAGAAGTACTGGTAATTATGAGAGCTATTTAATATTACTGAAGTATTAAGTTTGACAGCATCATCCTGTTTTCTGCGCTGTTTAATCTGACACCAGATGCCTAACATACAGTAAAATGTGACCGTGCTAATGCTATTCTGTAAAATATTCCACTGTGTAGTAGCTGGACATTGGAATATGATTTTTGAAAAGTGCTTACACATCTGGAAGCTTTTTAAACTTCAAAGTTTTCTTATTTCAGCACACAACAGGGTTTAGAGAGGGGTAGTTGCAGTCTGCCATACCATCCGGGTGGAGATTGCTCTTTCTATCACTGCCACTATTTGGCAAAAGCCCTTTACACAGTGTTATAAAAATTCACCTTCCCTGAAGTGCTGAGCCTGCAGTGGATATCCCTTTTGATAGTTCATATTCAAATATTCACTGCAAAGATCCTACCTATGAAGACATTATCTAGGACCATGGATCATTTACCATTAAACTGATATTCAACCCTGGTTCAGTGAAGATGATGATAATCTATTTCTTAGATATTCAAAAATAATTTATACAGAGCAGCATCATAAGAAAGTGAAAATCATGCACCCGACCAAACATTTGGTTTGGTTTAAATGCAAGCTATAAAATTCACTAAGTGACACAAGGGAGAAAAATTCACAAGGGCCAATTATGCATGATATACTATAGGTGATTACAAGAGCTGATTAATATTTCTGAATTATTAACTCTGACAGTACAATCATTTTTTCTTATCTCTTCTGTTGACACCAGATGTTTAATCCAGAGTCAAATGTGACTATAGCATTATTTGCTGTATGTATATCTAGCAAACATAAATTATGTGGTATCTTTGTGATAATATAAAGACATACATAACACGTAAGAAAAAACAGATGTCTTAAGAATTTTCACTGGCTTGAAGCAGGAGAGTCTCCCAAAGAAAGTATGGGCAAGAGAAAAATTTCTATGACAAAGGGGATTGCATTTCATCTCTCACATAATGGAATGTGTCACTTTTATAAATTGGTATTATTAGTTGTGGAGGTGATGTAATCAGACTGCCCACAGAAACTGAAATTTCAGGCGCTATCAGCTCTGGTCAGGGCAATTTCTTAATGAGAATCGCTAATGTTTATTTAGCTTTTACAATACATGAAACACTCTACAGAAATTAACTTCATAATTATAACACCTCTGTGAAGTGGGAGCTTTCATGCTCATTTTGAAGATCTTTCTTCCCTCAAGGCCTAGACAAATTGAACACCCTGACTAATACTGTACAGGGAGGGATTAAGAGGCACAGATGGTTACTGGAATTTGAGCCTTAGAGATATTGTTTCTGAACTGTTCTTTAAACACTCTCAATACCTTTCCTCCAGCCAGCCAGTATCCAGCACCCTGATTCTTGGCTTCCCTTAACCTCAAACCCAACTGTAGTTTAAAATAAAAAGCTGTTGGTTGCTGCACAGGTATGTATGCCCCTACTGCACCTTAACCCTACACAAAAGACTACAGACAACTGAGGAAAGCTGGGAATGGGAGAGATGCTCTTTCCCAGGGAAGAGCACACCAATCGGTAATCCAGCACCAGTCAGCCCTGAAAACATACATTCAGGAACATCATACTTGGGAATATATATGTGTGTACATATATGCATGGAATAACAGTGAAGTAAGAGGCTGTGAATTTTAAGGAGAGTGGGAGGGGTCTATGAGGTTTGGTGAGAGGAAAGGGGAAGGGAAAATATTGTAATTATATTATCATCCTCCAAATAGAATAAAAATAAATAAATGAAAAGCTATGGTTTCAGCTGACAGAGAAAGGTCTTCTTCTGACAGAAGAGGAAGATTAAAATGTTGCACCCGTAATTACAGGTGGATGTTTTATGTGCTTAAATTCTTTAACAGTTTTTGCCTCTTTGGCATAAGTGAAATCTTCCAGGTAAAACAAATCTTTTACTTATCAGAGAATTCAATTCTCCTATTTTTCAAAGGTAGCTTGCTCAATCATACAATTTCCATTTTGAAAGAACTCAAGAGACCATGGAAAGAAATTGCTGAGACCAAGAATGTCAGATGGACATCAAAGAGAATGCTGATTGCATCAGCATTCATTTTTCTTAAAATAAAATGAAAATTAAAACTCTAAAGAGCTTGAATTTGTGCATATACAAAGTCAGCCAAGTTCTATGGTTTACAGCTATTTAATGTTTTCAAATTCATGAACCTAGTTTTTGACAGAAAAGCAACATCATATCTTAGCAAAAACATGTTAAAGAGAGCAAAAATGTCTGATGTTTATGAGGAGACAATAGCTAGGCAAGATGTTTTATTGTAGTTTATATGGTCTCAACAGCTACCATGAGAAGTGCAAGCAAGGGTAAGTGTGGCAGAAGGGGAAGGAGGGGCAACCTGCTAATGGGAAGAGAGAAAGTCAACCCAGGAAGAACTGATGGGTTTTCTCAGGAAGAAAGTACTCATCCTCACCCTCCCAGTCAACATGGTCAGTAAAAGGCGAACAACTTAGAAACATTTTCTGCATGGAATAGTGCAACAGATGTGAGCATTGGAGGACTGAGTTTCAGACACAATTCACACATTCCAGGCAGAGGTGGACTGCGCTGAGAAAACTAGAGCAAAGCAAGATAAGAAGAGACTGGAAGTCTTAGGAACTCTCCCTGCTGAAACCTCCCCTGCTGAGAATTCAAATTCCACACAACTAACAGTTTGCTGTGAAGGTTGCCAACAGGAGACAGCATTGCATTTTCAAAGAAAAGTGTCAAAATAACAATAAGCCAGGCTTCAGGCCTGAGTCCAGATGACCTGGTTTCATACTCACCTTGGAGATATTTTCTGGGTGTTCTCAAGAAACAAAGCTTTTAACTTTGTGTCCAATGAAGCTAGCCTACTTTCCTGAACTCTGCTAAGTGTGGCCTCATCAATTGCAATCCTGTCAGATAAGCCTCAGAAATCACCCTGTGACTTCACTGAAATCCCTTAGTAACCTTTTAAAAATATAACTTCAAAACGCACAAAAATTGTATAAATTCTTTAATTTTAATTGTTAAATTTTTAAAATAATTTTGTTTTCCTTTGAAATTATAATTAATAATTTCCCCCTTCTCTTCCCTCCCACCCAACTTTCTCATGTATCCCCTCCTCACTCTCTCTTTCAAATTGAAGGCCTCTTTTCCCTTAATTGTTGGTGTGTGTGTGTGTGTGTGTGTGTGTGTGTGTGTGTGTGTGTGTGTGTAGATATTGTTAAATATATCAACACAGTTTGCTCTGTCCTTCTGTTCCCTGTATGTATACACTGGGGGTGCTGAACATTTGTTATTAGGTAACCTATTCAAACTGGTTCATCCTTTTCTGCAATGAAGCCATACTGCAGTGCAAAGCAGCATGGAGTTGTGAAGACAAAAGCTTCTGTCCTGCCAGCAACTCCCAAATACCAACTCTGTCCTGCCAGCAACTCCCAAATACCAACTTGGAGGCTTAATATTGTGAGGGCAACACAGATTCCATCTTAGGGAAGGGCCACCATCTTAGACCACCTGCTGTACTCCATTCCAGGAAGGACCTCGGGAATGTGCCATGACAACTTGAATGGACACAGAGCAGTATCCTTCTGCAGACATTCTGTCTGCGGTTTATGGCCCTTGAAGATATCCAGATAATCCTGCTGAGCAGCCCAGATAATCCTGCTGAGCAAATTGTGGTTCCTCACCAAAAGCCCAACCCAATAGTTTCAGATGTGGTTTTGAGCTGAAAGTCTAGACCAGTAGTTTCAAAAAATCACTTTGCCCCATATGCCTTCTACCTAATCCCAAGATGCCAAAGCATGTAATTCCTGGCTTGTGGTTTTTCCCTATAAAAACTCTCTACCCCTGGGCCTGCCACCACTGCCGAATTTCTCTCCATCTGCCATGCAGTGGCTCAGGTTTGAACCTGACAATAAAAGGGCCCTTATGTGCTTGCATCAGAGACCTTGGTGGTCTCTGGGGTTTTTTTTGAAATGGGTACAACAATATTACTTATACATGTTCATCTGATAGCTCAGGCTTATTACTAACTAGCTCTTACACTTAAATTAACCCACAGTTCTTATCTATGTTTAGCCATATGGCTTGGTACCTTTTCTCAGTATGATATTCTCATCTTCCTCTGGGTCTGGCTGGCTTCTCCTGACCCCGCCCTTCTCCTTTCAAGCATTCTCAGTTTGGCTTTCTAGCCTAACTTCCTGCACAGCTACTGGCCAGTCAGCTTTTTATTAAACAATGAGAGTAATACATATTCATAGTGTAGAAAAGGATTGTTCCACAGCAGAGTTGTGTTTCTGTCCCCACCATGGCCAAGAAGAGAACATTTGTTCACTACAAAGTTGTAGAAACCTTGAAGATGAAGACAGTCTCACAGAGATAAGGAAGTGGGAAGTCAGTTTGATACAAGCTTGACTGCATCCTAAGTAGCACAGGACCACTCTGCCTTGTCAGTCATTATGGACATTTGGCAGATTCTGCCGTTTTCATTTAAATTTGGATGTTTGGGAATGCACAGTAAAAGCAACAAGGGTAAAGAACTTTTTTAAAATAAAAGTTCTAATAAAAAAAAGAAAGAACTCAATTAGCATATTCATGAAGAGTAGGGTCTCCAGGAACCACTCATTTTCAATATATTTAATGACAAATATACTAAGACAGCAACTAGAGAAATCAGAGGAGTGATATTTTGGGTCTAAACAAAGCTGTTACTCAATCCTAGTTAGACCTATACATAACTTTAAAAAAATCCTGAATGTCTTACTCCATTTTACATAATTGAATCCGCTTCAGTAGAACCTGAGTTTAAGCACTGATTTTCTACATGTTGTGCTCCCAACCCGGAGTGATTTTTATGCCTACTCCATGTTGAGGAAAGATTGTTCTATTCATGCATGTTTCAGTAGAGCATATTAAACAGGCTTTCTACTGATCCTACTCCAGCAGTTTGAGTTTTGATTCTTCTCTATTGGTGAGGTACAGTTGTAATCTAGAGGACTGAAACACCTAGCTAGCTTGAGAAACATATTTAGGACGTGCAGACACACCTCAACTTGCTCTAACAATGCCTGCAACAGCTGGGATATTATTTGAATTACTTTTGTTCTATAAGGAAGGAACATGGACCAGAAAACATGTTTGTACATTGGGTTCTCTAATAAAGTAGAGACTGTTCCTGACAATGAGAATATTATCTTACTAATTTGGATGTCTGGTAGGGTTAAAGAAGGACATAAAAGTAGAGAAATCTGCATAAATGAAGAATGCAGTTTGAAAAAGAGATCTCTCCAAAATAGATTTTTTTTAAAAAAAAGAAACAGTAGATAGTACAAGGGGAAAACAGTGCTTTCTTTATATTAAAAAAAAAACATTTTTAAAATTCTCCACTGTTTGTAAACTATATATTATTCATTATCTCACTGGTTGACAAATTTGAAATTTGAAAAAATATTCAAGTGTTTAATTGCTTCTTTTATCTGAGGATTTCAAATATGTCTTAAAATATTATTTTGAAATTTAAAGTTTGAGAAAATGTAGAATATTTAGTATGCTGTAATCAAATATAAATATTACCAATTCTTACAGAAGCTGATCTCAAAAAGTTGGTGATATGACTCAGTGAATAAAGTGATTGCCTCACAAGTCTTTGGGCCAAAGTTTAGGTTTCTAGCCTTCATAGAGATGCCAGATAGGCATGCTGGCCTTTCTATAATCCTAGAATTGAGAAGCAGAAACAGGAGACCCCTGGAGCAAGGCAGACAGATAGGTTAGCCAAATCAGGAAGCCGTGGGTTTAGCCAGAGACCCTGCCTCAGTAAATGAAACAATTGAGAAAGATGCCTAACATCAACCTCTGGCCTCCACATCCATGTGCACACATATGAGTGCATACCTGAACAAATGTGTGCCCAGAGATACACACACAGATACACACACACACACACACACACACACACACACACACACACACACACCCCTTCAAAAAAAATGTTTCACAAAAAAGCCACATGCCTATATACGAAATGTGAATTTTTTCACTTTAGTCCAGCACATGCTTGTCAATCAAGCTAAACATTTGAGGCACTGATGTCTCTTCATTCAGGACACCATCAGAACATTATTGAGCAGTCAGAATGGATGGTGCAATTTGCTTGGTACCTGAGTTCAATGTCTCAGCTGCAGCACATGCCCACCGATTACGTAGTATCCACGTGGAGCTGTCCATATTACTTCCAAAGGGCTTAGCAGTACAAAAACCACCAACACAAGCATGAAGCACATAAAGTGGAGGTGTTGAGAGCAATAAAGCCTTGTCTCTAGAGTCTCAGGTCCTTTGCCAGAATCTATGAAATAGTTACAACTTAAAAATCATGGATAAGTGGAGAAAAAAAAAAAAACCCAGAGATAGTCTTTAGACATGACTCTCAGGCTCACCTAACTTTTTGAAATTGTAACACCAGGTTGCTATCTGCAGCATTCACACTCTAGGACTATGCAGTCCAGTCACCAAAATAAGTGCAGCAAAAATAAATAAATATTAAATGAAACACTCTCCTGTTTTAAATAAGCTTAGGACTTGGTGTTGAGCTGCTTCCATAGTTACCCTGTGCTGCACTGCATGCACCCCACTGGCCACAGGTTCAACAGTCCTGTTCCAAGACAGCAATGTCTCACTTGGATGGTTCCAGTGTTTTCCTCCCTGGTCTCTCTGCTTGAACTTCTCCCATTCGCAACAGAATATTAAGGATAATTCTGTTAAATGTACATTTGATTGTATCACTTCTGTGTAAAACACTTTCCTAGATTCTTATCTTAGTCGAAACCACATACTCATTGTTAAGCACTGTGGATTTACTTCCTAATTGTTTTTTCCTTAGCCTTTGTGACTTACCTCACTCATGATCTATCTCCCTAGCTAAGATCTAAGATCCATGAGGGAAGGAAATTTGTCACTTCTAGGACAATACCTAGTATATCGTGGCAATAAATACATTATACATCAACAGGTAAACAGGGCTGCAAAAGTAATCAAAGAAGTACCGAATATAAAAGAATAAATTTACCCAATATCCTAACCAGCTGAAGCAAAAGACTGATTGAGGGACAAGAGATAATTGTTTCTAGAATCTACTCTGCATGATATATCATCCCAAAATTTTGCTGCCCAAACCAATTTACTATTTCTTACAGTTTTATGTCTTGATTGCCTTCCAAAGAATAGAGTTTGATTGGTGTCTTTCAGTTGTGTGGTTAAGACAGAGGCTCAGGTGACATTCACCCCTTGTGGGCTAAGAATTCAGAGTTGTTTAGCCACAAAGTGGGCAGTTGATGATGGCTCTAGGAAAGTATCTTAAAAGTTAGTGTTCCATGATCCAGAGAGAAACTATCAAGCGGATGAAAGGCAATACCTAAAAAAGGAACAAAGGAGCATTGTACCACTGTCATCCATGGGGCAAAACAAACATGAACTGCTCCCTCAGGTAGAAGAAGATTGAGACATAGACTCTACCTCTTAACAGAGGGCTGGCTAGAGTAGAAAGATTGTTGTAACTGTTCTTCAAAGGAAGAAACGTTGGTAACAGCAATCGCCAGTGTGTGGACTCTGGAGTGGAAGAGCACCAGCTGAGCCATCCCCATGCAGCTTGCATAGAGAAGACCCAATGCCAGCAGGGAGGGTACCCCATTAGTCAGAATTTCAGCTTCACCCTCTGCTGGGAAGGTCTCATAGTTTTCATGCTAGTCTCAGATGCATACCCCTCTCAAAACTGTCCAATGTCTGAATGCCTTCTCTCTTCCTCTCACCAAATCACACATTTGACTTACCCTGGATTCTCTCAGTGGTGAATTCAAATATTTCAGTACTTGAGAAGTCAAATTAACACATTGGCATCTTGATTTACATATTTGTCTCTTGTAACTTTATTCAGTGTGAATCTATTCTAGACAATCTAATCTATTCTAAGCTTCATAAGATTACATTTTCTACATTCAAAGCCAGAACCCAGAGACCTCACTAACAAGCCACTGCCGTGCGGTGTGTTAGACCAGTAGCTAACTGATCTTCAACATGATATTTATATTGCTTCCACTTAATAGTTTAGAAGGTTCAATACATATTATTGTTTTTATAGAGAACACTGCTTTAGAACACTGTTTACCTACAGAAAATCTTAATCACTACTGAGTTTTCTCTCTAGTCAGTTATACTAATGATCCTTTTATATTCCACACCTCTTATAAGGATTCTTGATTTATCACAAGTTTACATATGACCTATCCATCATAGAATACTCTTTATGTGTTATCTCACAAGACAGCCTCTTACAGACATATAAATTAAGTAACAGAAAGGCTAATGAACTTATCTCACTGTATACCTCTTGTTGTTTGAAAATTTAATATTCAGTGCACAAGAAAACAAGTGCTAAGTGAGGCATGTTGGCACATGCTCATAATCCTAGCTCTTGGGAGATAAAAGCAGGAGGCCCACCCTGGGTGGAATTAGACGTTGCTTCAAAAACCCAAAAGAAAAATAAGGATTGGTTACAGATATTTTTCATTCACAAATCCAGTGTAAGCAATGACTACAGCTTTTATTTCACACACATTATCTATCGCATAACATTATATAACACATGTCCCTTTGAAACTTAAAAACTGTCACTAATAACTAAATTAAAAATTAAATAATTATAAATTCAAATTTACTTGCTGCTATTTACAAAAGAATATTAAACAGAAAAAAAGGCTATGTTTTCATTGAGGCCAATAGTTTTAGGAAAAGTTAAAAACATTTGTTGAATCTGTTCAACTCATACTCTGCTAATATGAGAGGGGAAAGCAGTGGTTTTGTAATTATTTAAGTTGGCAGGAAGTATTGAATTGATTACTCAGATGCAGGAAAATGGAATCACAGCACAGGTGAGGCTAGTGCTCATCTTAAGTCTTGGCCTACTAATGCTGGGGTAGAGTTTGACAAAGAAATCCGCATGTTACTTAGAAGCTCTTGGAATTTGTCCCTTGGTCTGGATGTCCAGCTGGTAGTAAGGAGCATGGATTTCATTGACATAACATACCAAGTCATAAAATGATATTGTTCATATGACTATGTAGCATTCTGTGTATCATTTATTTCAAAACCTTTACAGAGTTTGGGAGACACCTCCAAGAGTTAAGAGCACATCCTGCATAAGCCCTGATCATAAGTTGGATCCTGGGAACCCATGTAAAAGCTGCACTTGGTAGTTCATGCTCTGTAATTTCAGCCTCTGCAGGGAGATAAGAGGTAGAGAAAGAAAATCTCCAGTAGCTTCCCTTGGTTTGTGCAGCAGTGAAAAGACCCTGTCTCCAAGAAAGGCAAAGACCAATAGCCAAAGGATGCCATCTGAGCTCAACACATGTACTGTGTTATACACATGCCTAAATTCATATATACAAGGAGGAATACATATCACACAGACATACAACACACACACACACACACACACACACACACATTTACTAACTTACTGCAATATCAATAGATAGTATTACAATTTTATGAAAATTAAATGGAGAAGCACATGGAATCTTGGCATCTGCAGCCACACAGTGGTCATCCATTGCTGACAATTTGGACATCTCACTTAAACTTACAGGAGCGTTCCTGTTGCATATTTTATCTATTATCTTTGAATGAGATTCCAATTGTATCCCACACATTAACTGTTTAAAATAACACTGTTTTAGTAGGATCTCCACCTCCATAAGGCTGAAGTTAGACATGCATACAAGCACACATCTGTCAGACATAGCTCACTTCTGAATGAGGCCTCAGCCTGCTAAGTCTAGCTGGTGGTTTACTGTGTAGCATCACTTTTCTTTAGAGCTCAGTAAGCCTGCCACTAACTTCTTCTCTTTAATGTTCTTTCATTTACTTCTATTAACCTGCCAGATCTAGCACACATCTCAAGGTTTGAGTAATTGACACATATAAATTGGATCTGTCTTTACTTCTTTCCCAAAAAGAAAGCTTTTGGGTCAATTTTTATTAAAACTCCCTGCTTTTCAGTTACTAGTAAAAGATGACATGAAGATGGTCAGAGACAAACAAAGCAAGAATCCTTTGTGAGAAACCCTTCACTATTACATACATTTCACTTGGTTGGGGAGGTATAAGGTGCTGGGGGATATCTTTCTGTATGCTGTGAATATATGTTCTTCCCATTGGTTAATAAATAAGCTGCTTTGGCCTATGGCAAGGCAGCTTAGAGGCAGACAGAAAACCCAAGGAGAGAGAAAGGCAGAGTCTAGAGAGATGCGAGCCAGCTGCCGAAGGAGCAACATGTAACGGGATGCAGGTAAAGCCATGGAACACATGGAGATACATAGATTAATAGAAATGGGTTAATTTAAGATATAAGAGCTAGCTAGCAAGAGGCCTGCCATAGGTCATACAGTTTGTAAATAATATAAGCCTCTATGTGTTTATTAACAATCAAGGGCAGGACTGGAGAAACCTTCTGGCTACAATAAGCAGTACTTACACAAGTAAATCTAGGAACAGTTAAGAAGCACACTATGGAAAGGTAAGCCCAAACTGCACATTTGGCCAAATTCACACAGAATGACTATAATTCAGAACTTACCAGGAGAGGGTTTAATTTTTTCACTCAACAAACAAACAAACAAACAAACAAACAAACAAAACAAACCACAAAATTTTCCTGAGTATCCAATGCTTTGTGAAAATCAGGGGAAAACCCTGAAAAGAAATCAATAAAAATTAACTGTTGTTCTTGTATAAATCACACAACCCCTTTTGCAAGGTTCAATGGCTCGATCTAAACAAATG
This sequence comes from Peromyscus aztecus, assembly GCA_902168405.1. Taxonomy (NCBI): domain Eukaryota; kingdom Metazoa; phylum Chordata; class Mammalia; order Rodentia; family Cricetidae; genus Peromyscus; species Peromyscus aztecus. The sequence continues at coordinate 46,216 of CABHPQ010151157.1, read as the reverse complement.
GTCTTTATATCTTCCTTTCCATGGCCCTTGGCAGGGATCTGCATTCCAGTACATGAAGATGAGTTGCCTAGCTGGAAAAGCAGCTCATTTTATTCCCCAGTGGCTACTCTGGAAGACCAGTGTTGGGTCATCTTTCTTTTCATGACTACGAATCATGACTTGGAAGACTGGGAAAAGACCATTTCCAGGAAATTCCAAATAAATGTGCTGTGAAAAGTCTAAATTGAGGTGCAGTTTGCTGGGAATGCCTCCCCTCCTCTAAGCATACTGCTCCTTTTGAAACCTACTACCTGTGCTTAACATGTGCATGGATTTCCCTAGAAGCAGAGGGGTTAAAGTTACTCTAGTAATTGTTCTTCGTAAATCTTCTTGTCTTAGGTCCTTCACATATGTATCTGTGACAGGACAAGAGAACGTCAGCTGTTTTTATGGCAAACTTGGAAAAGCACCAGCTCTGCACCAGAGCAGGAATACCCACTGCCCAGCTGCTGGCAGTGTGGTAAGATGTAGACTCCAGTTCTCAGTTGCTCCAAGGCCAGTCTTGGCTTTAGGGGATGTTCTGCAGAGCACAGCATTCTTAGACAGCTCACACTCCATGACGGTGTGTGAAGACTTGGCTAGTGTCACCCTGTGAAGGACACTCTGACAAATATCTATCATCCAGCATTCTCAATGGATTGACTAGGACTGTAAGTCTTAGATGGTAGCCAAGTGTCCAGCCAAATCTGCCTTTTCGACTGTACTGGCTGTTATTCTGTGTAACTTGACCCAAGCTACAGTCATCAGAGAGGAAGGATCCTCATTTGAGGAAATGCCTCCGTGAGACCCAGCTGAAAGGCATTTTCTCAACTAGTGATCAATGGGGGAGGGCCCAGCCCATGGTGGGTGGTGCCATCTGTGGGCTGGTGGTCCTGGGTTCTATAAGAGAGCAGGCTGAGCAAGCCAGTAAGCAGTACTCCCTCTATGGCCTCTGCATCTGCTCCTGCTTGCAGGTTCCTGTCCTGTTTGAGCTCCCATCCTGACTTCCTTTTGATGATGAACAGCAATGATAATGTTAAGCTGAATACACCCTTTCCTCTTCAACTTGCTTTTTGGTCACAGTATTTTGTTGCAGCAATTGAAACCAAGACACCTACGTTTCTTAATTAATTCCTACAAAATAGCCTGTGCCTCAAACTGTCTGAGAATCAGCATCTACAGAGTCAGCCTGTGGGGTACTTTGTCTCTTTTTATAGTCTTGTGGCAAAACTTTGAACAGATTATAATATAAATTATATTGGTAAATTACCATATGCTGTTTGATGTTGTTGAAAGTTGACTCTGAGAACAAAAACTTATCTCAGACTGACGCATATTTATGTCGAGTGTCATCCCAGCCTCCCTGTTCTGGATCAGGCTGACCCTTGCCTCTGTGAGGGGAAGATTGGAAGATAGGACATAGCAAAGTGTATTAAAAACCATTTTGCTCTCTAAACCAGGTAGAAGGTAAGAAATTTCCAGTGCAGGTACAATGTCTATGGCGGGAATAAGAAACCAGAAGCTCGTCAATGGAGAGAAAGCTCTCTGCCCTCAGTTCTCGTTGGACATGCCAACAGAAATCAGAGCACTCACTTAATGATGTTTCATCATCTATGTACTAGTTCCTATTGTTCTTTTAGTTGGAAGCCTGGTCTGAAAACAATGTTCTGCTCTACCTGGAATTCTGAATCAGGAATCCCAACTGGATGTCTCAGTGGGGCTTCCCTGGTCAGTTTCCACTGGATGTTGTAAGTGCTCAGTTTGATGCTATTCTAATATTACTTTCAGTCAGCATCTTGTGCTGGTGTCCTTAAGACTGGATGATGATTTCCTACCTGTCTCCTCCTTGATATTTTCCCTTTATTTGTTCTTGCTATGTACTTAATAAACTCTCTCATTCAAAATGAAAAGGACAGCTATCACAGATCATCCTCCAGGTAGAAAAAAATGGCGTTTGCTGCAGCCTCAAATCTAAAAATTGGTCCCATCCATTTGCCTGCAAATTTTATGATGTCATTGTTTTTTACTTCTGAGTAGTACTCCATTGTGTATATATTTTTGTGGTGCTTGAGGTTGAACCCAGGGCCTTCTGCATGCTAGGGCCACTGAGTTGTATCCCAGTCTATAAACACAAAATTTTAAAAATTAGATTGATATGCTTTATTGGAAATCAGTATAGCAGTTTCTCAAAAAATTGGGAATCAATCTTCCTCAAGATACAGCTATACCACTCTTGGGCATATACCCAAGGAATGCTCAATCATACCACAAGGATACATGCTCAACTAGGTTCATAGCAGCATTATTCATAATAGCCAGAACCTGGAAACAACCTAGATGCCCCTCAACAGAAGAATGAATTAAGAAAATGTGGTACATATACAATGGAGTACTACTCAGCAGTAAAAAAAAACAAAACAAAACAAAAAAAAACAAAAAAAACAATGACATCGTGAAATTTGCAGGCAAATGGATACAACCTGAAAATATCATCCTGAGTGAGGTAACCCAGACTCAGAAGAACAAACATGGTATGTACTCACTCATAAGTGGATACTAGATGTAAGGCAAAGGATAACCAGACTACAACTCACAGCTCCAGAGAAGCTAGCTAACAAGGAGGACCCTAAGAGGGACACTTGGATTGCCCTGTGAAGGAGAAATAGGTAAGATCTCCATGAGCAAACTGGGAGTGAAGTGGGAGCAATGGAGGGTAGAGGATGGGGGATGAGAACATAAGGGAACTGGATATTTGGGCTGGATCAAGGACAGAGTGGGAAAGCAAGAAAAGAGATACCATGAAGGAGATAGATGGAGACATTATATGAATAGGGAGAAACAGGGTGCTAGGTAAGTTCCCAGGAATCCACAAGGATGACCCCACCTTAGACTACTAGCAATAGTGAAGAGGGTACCTGAACTGACCTACTCTGGTAATCAGATTGGTGAATACTCTAACTGTCATCATAGAGCCTTCATCCAGGGTTTATTCAGCTTAACTTTATCATTGCTGTTCATCATCAAAAGGAAGTCAGGACAGGAACTCAAACAAGGCAGGATCCCAGAGGCAGGAACTGATGCAGAGGCCATGGAGGGGTTGCTGCTTACTGACTTGCTTCCTATGGCTTGCTCAGCCTGCTTTCTTATAGAACCCACAGATGTCATCAACCACCATGGACTGAGCCCTCCCCCATTGATCACTAGTTGAGAAAATGCCTTACAGCTAGTTCTCATGGAGGCATTTTCTCAAATGAGGATCCTTCCTCTCTGATGGAAGCAGATGCAAAGATTTACAGCCTGGCGAAGGACATCAAGATCATGATGGGGAAATGTACAGAGATGACCAGGCCAAACTAGTGGGAACTCATGAACTGTGGACCAATAGCTGTGGAGTCCCCATGGGACTGGACTAGGCCCTTTGCATAGGCAAGACAGTTGTTTAGCTTGAACTGTTTAGGGGGCCCCCTGGCAGTGGGATCAGGATTGGTCCCTGGTGCATGAGCGGGCTTTTTGGAGCCCAGTGCCTATGGTGGGACACTTTGTGCAACCTTGGTGCAGGCGGAGGGCCTTGGACCTGCCTGTACTGAATCTACCATGTTCTACTGACTCCCCATGGGACACCTTGCCTTGGAGGAGGTGGGAATGGGGGGTGGGCTGCGGGGGGAAATGCTTGGGGCCAGGAGGAGGAAGGAGACAGGGATCTGTGGTTGATGTGTAAAATGAATAGAAAATTTCTTAATAATAATTAAAAAAGAAACAAAAAAACCCTAAAGATTGGAACCAAAGCTGAGAGCCAAGAGGTTAGGAATCCATTATTGAAAGTGGGGACCTCTTTTTTCTTATTTCAGATAAAGCTGGCATTGTAATGTCTTTTACCCCAGGTGCCAGAGATGAAATGAGGATGTACCAAGACCACTTTCTTCCTTTTCTGTGGAGGGGTGGAGTTCTCTCCCATCCAAAACCAACCCTGGAACCAAGATAATTATTCATAGGGGTTTGGAACTTCTTACACAAAAATTATCACAGTTCTTTTTCCCAACTATTCTGTTAGTGTGTTTGTTTATGAAGGAGGGGGATGCAAGATGGAAAGAGGGAAGAAAAACAGCAGAACTGAGAAGCCTGAGGTATGGATATAGACCAAAAGTGGACATAACTCTATGATCATACTTGATCACTTAAGGAGGCAATTATAGGAGGGAAATTCACTAGATTACTGCCAGGGAATGGGTTTGTGAGCAGAGACCTTATGAAAGTGCATATTCTGCCTCCAGGACCAAACAGTAGCCAGATCCTGTGCAGCTTTCCCTGAAGGGATGCATTTGAGAGCCCAAATGGGCATTTAAGCATTTCCCATACCTAGACATTGCTGTCTACACATATCATTCAAAAAAGAACACGATGTGCTGTAGCCAAGTTGCAGTTATCTGTCCTGCTTTGCTGCTGCCTCAACCCTGAAGGATAAAGAACTTGGGATGTAGTGGGATGAAGAGAGTGAAAGGGGTGTCCTATGAGCAAGGTTTCCCCCTCCTTATCCATGTCCCTCAACAGAAGCCCAGCAGACACCTGAGAGGAGAGAAGAAAGGGATGTGTAAAGCTGATGTAAGACACAGGTTTAAACTAGATTAACCGAGCTGCAGTGTTTATGTCTAAAAGTAACAAATGAGCTATTAGGTGTATGAGAAATGCCAGGTACAGACCCGAAAAGGAGATTTCCAACAGAACAGCTTCAGCAAGCAATCAGAGGAAATTAGAGCCTTTACTGTTTATACTTCATTGGGTTATTACTCTTCACCAAGCTGTGTGTGCTTACTCACAAGCAATAGTTTCAGAGTGTTTTCATGCTGCATGGAAATGTTTTCTGTGTGTTGATCTATGGTCAAAGAATTAGAATTCCTATTTTATCCTTAGCAAATCTGTTAATATATGAAGATAGACTCTGGAGAAAAATGGAAACATAGGAGGAAGAGTAGATTGAGTTGGGGGAAGAGGTGTGGGGAGGGACTGGGTGGACTGCAGTCAGGATGTATAAACAAAAAAAGAATACCAAAAATTATAATAAATGAAAGACACTAAGTGTCATTGGGGGGAATTTTTTGCCCCTGATCAAAGGGTATAAGGCACATTTGAAATGGGCTGAAATCAACATAAGTGTCCTTCAGCGTACTGACTTATTGTAGCCCATTGATCCTGCTTCCTAGCAGCCTTTGACATTGGTTTGCTCTGCCTTCTTCATTTGCATAACTTTCCTTCTGTATGTGTATATATATATATATGTGTGTGTGTGTGTGTGTGTGTGTGTGTGTGTATACCCATATATGAAATAAAATCTGAGACAAAAATTGAGATACTTGACTAAATATCAATAAAACATATCATATCAATCTAATTTTTAAAATTTTGTGTTTATAGACTGGGATACAACTCAGTGGCCCTAGCATGTAGAAGGCCCTGAGTTCAACCTCAAGCACCACAAAAATATATTGTAATGGATTTAAAATTTACCAATTTTTTAAATAACTTAGAAGTTTGACTTGGCCATTTCACAAAAATTTCTAGAAGGAACATGGCCAATGGCATGAGTCTCTAATTCCAGAACTCAGGAGGTCATTGTAGGAAGATTGAGTATGAGGCATCCTGGATGGCACAAGAAAACCATGCCAACCCCTGCCACCACCACCCAAAGATATCATGGGATACTTGGTGCCAAACTGTGTGCAACACAACTCTCTTAGGTAGAAACTGCTCAACCCTGCTGTGGCCCTATTCTCACAGCAATGAAGACCACCCACCCTGCTGTGACCCCACTCTCACAACATGAGGACCACAGGTAGAATTCTGTATATCTCTTTCAGCTATCACCATGAAAATCCTACAGTAACCCTAGTCTCTACCACCTAAGGACCACCTAGAGAACCTCTTGAGTCTTCCAGAGACTTCTGAGGATCTTCAGTGAAAACCTGCTAACACAATGGAAGATTTGGTTGTGTGCTCAAAAACTGCAGTAGCTGTAGCTGATCTAGAACCACTTCTGATAACCTCATTGTCTTAGTTAAGGTTTTTATTGCTGTGAAGAGACACCATGACCATGCCAACTCTTACAAGGAAATAATAGGGTGGCTTGCTTACAGTTTCAGAGGTTATTATTATTATCATGGTGGAGAGCATGGCAGCATGTATGCAGAGATGGTGTTGGAGTAGTACCTGAGAGTCCTACATCTTGCAGGCAAAAGGAAGTCAACTGAGACAATGGGCAGTATCCTAAGCATAGGAAACTCCACCCCCACAGTAACACACTTCCTTCAACAAGGCCGTATCCACTCCAACAAAGCCACACCTCCTAATAGTGAAACTACCTATGAGATTGTGGGGGCCAATTACATTCAAGCTACCACACTCACTGTATATCAACACTGGGTGGTCCCAAGCATGGTTCAGTTGGTCCAACCAAAAAAGGCCCAGGGCCAGACAGATTTAATGAAGAATTCCACCAGACTTTCAAAGAAGAGTTTATATCAGTACTCTTCAAATTATTCCACAAAATAGAAAGAGAATGAGCATTGCCAAATTCTTTTTATGAAGCCACAGTCACCCTGATAATCAAAGCACAAAAAGACTCAATGAAGAGAGTTACAGAACAGTTTCACTTATGAACATTGATGCAAATATATTCAATAAGACACTGGCAAATGGAATTCAAGAACACGTCAAAAACATCATACACCATGACCAAGTAGGCTTCATCCTAGAGATGTAAGAAGGATGGTTCAACATAAGAAAATAAGTCAATGTAACCCACCATATAAACAAACTGAAAGAAAAAACCACATGATTAACTTGTTAGATGCTGAAAAAGTTTTTGACAAAACCCAACACCCCTTCATGATAAAAGTCTTAGATCAAGGATACAAGGGGCATACTTAAACAAATAAAAGCAGTATACAGCAAGCCTATAGCAAACATCAAATTAAATGGAGAGACAGTCAAAGCAATTTCACTAAAATCAGGAACAAGACAATGTTGTTCATCCTCATCATATTTATTCAATATAGTACTTGAAGTTTTAGCTAGAGCAATTAGACAACTAATGGAGATCAAGGGGATATAAATTGGAAAGGAAGATGTTAAAGTATCATTATCTGAAAATGATATGATGGTATATGTAAGTGACCCCAAAAACTCCACCAGGGAACTCTTGTAGCTGATAAACACCTTTAGTCAAGTGGCTGGATACAATATTAACTAAAAAAAAATCAGTAGCCCTGCTATAAACAAACTAATAACAAATAGGTGAAAAAGAAATCAGAGAATCAACACCCTTTATAACAACCTCAAATACTATAAAATATCTTGGTGCAACTCTCACCAAGCAAATGAAAGACCTATATGACAACTTCAAATTTTAATTGTAGTTATTTATATTTTATGTATGCGTGTTCTGCATGTATACCTGCATGCCAGAAGTGTAGCTCCAGAATCAGTACAGGAACTTGAAGATAGGAACTGAAGCAGAAGCCATGGAGAGATATTGCTTACTCACTTTCTCTCCTTGGCTTGCTCACCTGCTTTTTCATATAAGCCAGGATCATTTACCCAGGAATAGCAATGCTTGTACACACATCAATCATTAATTTAAAAAAAAATCCCACAGCTTTGACTACAGGGCAGTCTCATTTTCTCTGGGCTCTTGTAAACTAAAAATTAAGTTTCATAAAAAATGTACTATGGGATAACGAGGTATACAAGAAACGGTTTAGTTTCCTCCTGGCTTGAGAGGGTCCAGCTCTTCCTCTTTGCTTTATTGACTCTGGGGACTATTCTGAGAGAGAACATAGTGAAAATGGGAGCATATGGCAGGGGCTACTTACCTCATGAGGGAAAGGAAGCAGAGGGAATGACAGAGAGAGGTCAGGGACAATTTATAGTCCCTCAGGAGAGCCCCACGAGACTGACTTTATCTAGCCAGGACCCACCTCTTATTTCCCAACCAGCTGGTGTCCAGGCCTTCAAAACATTGAGCCTTATGGCAGGGAGGGACAAAAACTATACAAAATAATGATATTACACACCTTCCTCCAAAGGCTAATGTGTATCTTGCAATGCAAAATGCATTGTCTATCTTCAAGAAATCCCATAGTCTTAGTTGAGCATGGTTCAAAAGTTCAAATTCAAAATCTTACCTGTGATTCCCTATAAATGTTTTTTCTTTAAAGTTGCATATTCCTAAGAGACAATGGCACAGAATAAGTGTTTTTATTAGAAAAGGGAGGAATAGGGGAATGGAAAGGTGGGGTGAGACCCAAGCAAGGCTAAGACCCATTAGGCAACCATTAAGTCCTGTAGCTCATGCCAGGCATCTAGAGCACACGGTAGCAATGTGAGCTCCAAAGACTTGGGCAATCACATCTCTATGGCCTTGCTAGCTGCAGCTTTAAAGCCTCTCATTTGTCTGGTGACACTCATGGTCTACATCTTTCCTTAGCAGATGTCCCATGTCCTGGCCATCTCCAATATCCTGGAGGTGTCCACTGTAGCTGGGTCTTTACCTTTACCGTGTCACTTATCTTCAGGTTGACTTTAACTGTGTCTGGACATTTCCTGGTCTTCTGTCCAGTCGCCCTGTGGCCAGCAAGGCCAAGTCTCCTCATATCAAAAGACATTCCAAAGACATGAGTGGAGTACCAGAACACTTTAGGCATTTGAGCTCAAGATAGTGCAAACAAAGCACTTTTCATTTTATTGTTAAAGCAAGCAAAAACCAAGGTGATATTTACATTTACCTTAAACAAATACAAGTACAGCAAGGAAATACAACTGGTGTTATGTCTTATCTTTCGTCATGTGAAAAGAACCAAGAATAATATTCACGGGCCATTGCCTTTCCCACAGAGATAGTGTGGACATGCCATGGTATTCCCTTCATGTCCTTGCTTCCAAGTGCATTCACTTATCATAGTTTATGCAATTCTTTCTAGAAAGCCATCTTATGAGAATAACATTTTGTACTCTGCCCCATTAATAGTTCACAATAAGTTCACAGCTTTCTTACACAGGCTCCCACAGTCTTCCATATGTCTTTTTGAAATTTAGGTAAAACCTTCCATGACTAGTAACTCTTATATTTTTCATGTCTGCAAATATCATCATCATGTAGAGTATCCCAAGCTCTGTCTTTAGTATAGGTCTCTTTAGAGTAGGGCTGCATTGGTTCTTCTATGTTCTAACTGCCCAGGTAACTGAATACAGTGAAATTAATCCTAAGAAAACACCTTCTAGGTGACCCTGTGATAGCAAGGTGCCCTTGGAGACCCTACCTTCTTAAGGGCAAGTATTTCAAATTAGATTATTTATTTATTCTCTCTAGTCTGTGATAATTGGTTCTGAACAATTCCCTAAAAGCCCTCAAAGCATTTTTCCTACTGTTTCAATTCAAAGCATCTGGTTTCCTTTCAGCGAGGCTAATCTCTTCAACTAAGCCTTCTACAGCTCCAACATTACATATATTGCTTTTCTGACTAAAGCACAAGTTTGTAAACTTTTCTGGTGTTTGCTAATTCTGGCTAACTGTAGCCAAGAATACATATGAAGTAGCTTGCATGCCGCATTGTCTTAAAATTTTCTGTCAGATTAATCAGTCCATAGCTTTGAAATTCAGCCTTCCATTAAGTTCTAGAGCATCAACAAAACATACGTTGTTCTTTAGCACAATATAACATGAATGGCCTCTAGTTGAATTCCCAATATAATTATCATACTTATCTGAAACCTCCTAGCCTGGTCTTCACTGTCTTCCTGTAGGCATGTTGGTGTCTTATGATTTCCTATAACAATTGACCATTAAGCTTTGCCTAAAGCACAATAGGCTTTCTGTAGCTCATTTCACTAAAGTTTTCTAGTTCCTCCTTCACATAGTCCCCCAAACTTAAGAACTATATGGTCGAGTTTAGTCTCAGAAATAATCCCTACCTCTCTGTGGGAGTTATCTTTCAAAGTTGGTACCTAATAGAAAAACTTAAAGGAGAAAAGATTCATTTTTGGTTTATGCTTTCAGAGGCTTCATTACATATTTCCTGTTCAATAATTCTGGGTCCATCATGAGGCAGAACAAGGCTGAAGGCCATGTAGCACAGGTTAAGATTTCCTGCTAAGACTGCACAGGATGAAGAGAGTAGGAGCTGCATTGAAAGAGAAAGATGAGAGAGACAGAAAAAGAGAGGCCCAGAAAGAGATACAATCCTAATGGACACACCTCCACTTCCAGCAACATACTTTTCCCATTAAGTCTCACGTACTAAACTTTCCAGTACTCCTAAAGCAGTACCATCGTAACCAAACTTCCAGTATGTTGGTCCTTTGAAGGGACACTTCATATTTAAACCATATCACACACTAGATAAAGAGTCACAGTAACTAAAACAGCATGGTCTTATTACAAAAGACAGACCAAGAAAGAGGACAGAGCTGCTAGAAATAAACCCACAATTTGCTGTCAGCTATTCTTTAAGAAAGAGGTCAAAAAATACATTGGAGATATGAGAGTCTATTCAACAAATGGTGCTCTGAAAATACACTGCAGAAGATAGACATTTGACTGTTTTCTCTGAAATTGTACTAAAATCAAATTGTGGTGGTTTGAATGAGAATTTCCACAATAGGATCACATGTTTGAATACTGGTTCCCAGTTGGTAGAACTCTTTGAGAAGGATCAGGAGTGTGGTGGCCCTTCTTGGAGGAAGTATGTTACTGGGGTGGGCTTTGGAGTTTAAGCAGAGGAGTGACATTCCCAGAGAGGAGAAGGAGTAAGGAGAAAGGAGACAGGAGAAGGAGAGAGAGAGAGATGAGGAAGGAACAGACAACCATGGAGAGGAGAGAGACAGAAAAAAATCCTGCTATCTCTATCCAAAAGTCCACAAAAGATGGACAGTCAAAAAACAGAATACTTTTATGTAACAAGCACTGTATTACAGCCATGGACACAATAAAGCATGTTCTACCACTTCTCATGTCTCCAAAGGCTGAGGGGATGCCAGAGCTTATGCCGCTGCTGGGCTCTAGTGAAACACTTAAACATTACCATGGAAAGACATCAGGAAAGACCAGAAGCCAGGGTGTTGATCCTCATTGGGTTTAATAAGGGCTCTTTCACTCATCTACCCAGTGGAGGTCAAGAAGAACAGCCACAGGCATCTCTATCCCTTTATTTCTTCCAGAGAGGAGGTTCCAGGACAGTAATGACCACCCTTGAGCACCAATGGCAAGGATTTCCAGACTCTCAAGTACCAAAGGAGACCAACTGGGAACCTAGGGCTTCCACAATCCAGGGACATATGACACAAGATACTGAAAGCATCCAAGTTTTTACTGGAAATTGTTCATCAGTCCAGTAATTGTAATGATGCCAAGAGGAATGGATAGGACAGTCAATAAAATCCAAGACTAAAAACAAGAGAAATATGAGAACTATCAGCCATTATGCAACCACTTCAATGAGCAATAAAAATCACCCTTAAAAAACAAGAGTATACTGGTACATCATAAAAGTAGAAAAACTAAACGAAGTTTAGAACTTTGAAACTGAGTAAGGAAAATACTTAAAAACTCAATGAATGGGCTCAGGACAAAAATTAGTGGATTAGAAGACAGAAGAGAAATTCACTGAATCTCAACAACAGAGAAAAACAGTAAAAATTTTTAAAAGTTCACTAGGCCTGTGGGACAATATAATAAGAGATAATAACATCCATGTCATTGGAGACCAAGGTGAGGAATGAGGATGAAAAACATCCAAGTAATGACTCACAGCTCCACAAAAGGTGAAAGGCATGAACCTTCAGAAGCAGACACCCAATGAATCTGCAATACTGAAGGACACTCAATACTGTGAGGGCACAGAAGCAAAGCTTCTGAAAAAGAAGAGGTGAAGAAAAAAGAAAAAAAAAACCCTGCAAAGTAGCATGAAAACAAAAAACAGCTTATTTACAAGGAAAAAACAATTTGAATGACCTGAGTCCCCCTCCAAAGCCATGAGGATCAGAAGCAAGTGGCAAACATTTTTCAGGTGCTGTGAAAGGTTGTTTGTTTTGGTTTGGTTTTTTAAAACATTTTTTAACCAGAATTTTGGAGCTATCTCAAGTATCTCTCAGAAAGGGAAGAGGAAGTCAAAATTATCACATGAACAGAAATGAGAAATATTTATTTCCAAACATGACCTATGAAAGTCCTCTAAAGACAAAGTACTTTATGAAGACTGACACCTGAACACAGAGGGACCTAAGAAGATAAGGTGGGGGTGAACCCAAGAAACTTTCCTTCAAAGTCCTGACTGGTGGAGTAAAACTGACTCGTGGCACTTTTTGGTGTGGTTGTAAATGTATCTTGGGTTTAGTTTGTTTTCTTGTTGGGGGGGTTGCGGTTGTATTGACTTTTTGTTTGTTGTTTGGGAAAGAACTTAAAGTTGGGTGGGCAAGGAGGGGGAAAGGATCTGGAGGGACTTAGGCGAGAGGAAGAATACCATCGAAATATAATTGAATTTGAAAGTTGTTTTAAACAATGAACAATATTATAATGATACTTTTTAAAAGTAAATGTATGTTGGGGACATATATAAGGAAATGAGTTAAAGGAATGGTGGAAGGTAAAGGAAGAGGTGACATTTTGCACTTAAATTGTTATATTAGGTTCTATATAGAGACCAAATAATAGGACACACAGCTAGAAATATGTAAAAGGGTCACATTATCACAGCAGCTGAGAAGTCCAACAACAAGCTGTCCACAGGCTGGAGATCCTGGCAGGCCAGTAGCATAGCTCAGTTTGAGTCCAGAGGCCTCAGAGCCAGGGAAACCAGGGAAGAGATAGCAACAGGAGACCAAGAGCCCAGGCTCCTGGAGAGGGAGCTATTGGTGGAAGTCTCGGGATCCAAAAGCCAGCAAGCCTCCATGGGAGAAATTAAAGTATTTCCTATAGCTAGCTGTCTCCCCATTCTTCAAGCCAACCACATGGTGCTCAAGCATACTGTGGATCTTCCTCACCTGAGAGTTGGCAGTTGTCTCTGAAAATATCCTCCCAAGGCACATATTAAAATGCTTCTCTAGATTTCTAGATGGTCCTCAATTCAGTCACATTGACATGTTCAATTAATCATTCACTGGTATAATGAGTCATCAAATAAAGTTTGGGGGAGCTCATTGATTTTACTCAAGCACTTACACCAAACACTAACTGGCCAAACTAATATGGAGTTTAGTCACAATAGTTGATTGTCAATTAACTGCAGGTGGCTCTTTAGCCAGCTGGCCACTTACTATGATAATAAGCACATTTGTTCTATACCTCACTTCTGTTTTCTGGAAATGCCACTAGGGCAGGTTACATTGGTCATAGGGCTCAGAACCTGCTCTGATTTGAGGAACTGTGAATCAATGTTGCTTTGTTTTTCTGTTTAATCCTGTTTTTTTTCTTTGTGTAAATAAATGCTATTAAATTTAATTGGTGTAAGAAAATTTCCTTTTAACAGACTATACCCTAAGATTGACAGGTTATGTGTATATAATATCTAGAGAGGCCACTATGAAAGCTATACATGGTAACACAATGGAAAATAAGTCCATTTAAACCTTAACAGATGAATTGAATGGAAATCATTAAATAATTAAAAGACACATATCAGCACAGTGATCCATGCCAATGGGTCACAGAAAATGCCTCAAGCACATGCTGTCTAGAACAATTTAATTTAAATACAGCAATATAGTCAAGCTGCAAGTAAAGCAGAACAGATATATTTTAAAATAGAAGGCAGAGCAATAAAACTAGCCCTGAGAGACGTGAGTGTTATAGATAAAGGGGCTAGCCCAGCAAGAGCACAAAGCAATCCTAAGTGTAGCCAGGCCAGAACTATATTGAAAAACTGACAGAATTGAGGGAGAGATAGTAAACCTACAATCCTCTCAACAACCGACTGAGCATTTGATTCTCAGCTAAGAAGTGGATTGGAAGTTGGCATCACCATGGAGGAGGAGCTAACTAAAATTTATAGGCCACCACAAGGAAGAAGCAGTTCAGCATGTTCTTTTAAGGTTCCCTAGATAAACACTAAAATAGACCATATTCTGTAACAATATTGAGTGTATTTTCATGCCATAACAGAGCCTGATTAGAAGTCAGCAGGTTGGTTGGAACTACATTAGCAGCTGCCATAGAAGCAAAGAATAGCAGAGTGCCTGCTAGACTTAGGGCTTGGAGACAGAGCTTAGACGTGGGGACAGACATGCATGTGAAAGCCAGGCAGAGCAATATACACCTGTGACCTCAGCACTTAGGATGCAGAGCCAGGACCAACACAAGTTTTCGGTCCTCCTGGGCCACATGCCAGGACTTTGAGTGGAAAAGCAAAAACAAACAAACAAACAAACAAAAACACACAAAAATGAAACCCCCCAAACCCAAACCACCTTTAATTAGGAACGTTAAGTTATGTTCTATAGCAGGAGGGCAACTGTAGTTAACATCATATATTTCAAAGTACCAAAGAATGGTGTAGCTGAAGTTTTCTCCAGTCCTGCCTAGTCCCATGGACTCTGCAGCTGCTTGTAAAATAATCACTCAGAAGCTTATATTAATTAAAACTGCTCGGCCATTAGCTCAGGCCTACTACTGACTAGCTCTTACATTTAAACTCAGCCCATTTCTGTTAATCTGTATGTTACCACGCATTCCATGACTTTATCTGTATGCCATTACATGCTGCTCTCTAGACCCTGGATGGTGGGCTGGTGTCTGCTGACTCAGCCTTCCTTTTCCCAGAATTCTCCTCTCTGCTTATCCTGCCTATATTTCCTGCCTGACTACTGGCCAATCAGCATTTTATTTATTAGCCAATCAGAGCAACACATATTCACAGCATACAGCACATCCCAAAGCAGAATGGAGTTTGGATATTCCCAACACAAAGAAATGAGAATTAACTGAGCTTATGAATATGTCAATTACCTTGACGTGTCATTTATGTGTAGCAATATTCCACACTATTCTCTGAAAATATGAACAGTTTTATGTATGGCAGGCACAAGACCCTCATGAATGTAGACACAAAAATCTGAACCCAAAGTAGCAAATAGAATTCAGCAATACATAAAGTCTAAACTTCATGAAATGAGTTTTATCACAGGAATTCTGCAGTGGTTTAGTATTTGAAAACTAATGCATACAATCCACAATTAGGTGGTAACTAAATATGTAGCATTCATAGGTAAAGAAGCAAAATCCATGATCCTATCCACCAATATAGGAAATATATTTGTTCAAACTTAACAAGCATCTGATAAAAGTTTCCAGGAGAGACACCCCTTGCCCAACCACAGGCCATGCCTATCAGAAGACCAGGTAGACCATCCACCCACCCCCAGACCTTCTCCACTCTCTTGGTTCCCGCAGGCAATCACACCTCTCCCCAATCCTCCTACTCCCTCTCCAACCACAGACCAAGTCTGCCAGAAAAACAGATAGGCTTCCAGTAGGCCTCCAGTCCAACCGCTCTCTAGCTTCCAAAAGACCTAATCCTCAGTTGTCCTTCACTGCTTTTCCCCTTTGTCCCAGCATCCAGCAGACAGCCCTCCCCAAACATGGGCCATGCCTGACACAAGAATAGGTAGGCAGCCCACCCTGATGACCTTCTCTGCTCTCTTGGTTCCCCCCCACACACATACACTATCCTCAATCCTCATCCCTTCCTCCTCACCAAATCCAAGCCTGCAACTTGGGCAGAGACTCCCTGCTGGACCAGAGGCCACACCAGCCACCAGAACGTCAGGTAGGCTGCCCGCTCACACACTTCCTCCACTATCTCCTTCTCTCCTTCTCTCTGTGTTCCATCCTCTAATTGGAATGGAGGCTCCCTGCTGGACCAGAGGCCATGCAGGCCTCAAGAACTCCTACCCACAACTCAGGGGGAGACCACTTGCTCAACCACAGGCCACATTGTAGCATGGATCCTAATTGGTCTTAATAAAAACCTGGAGTCAGATATCAAAGTGAAAGCTGAAAGATCAGAGAAGCAGAGAAGTCAACCACTAGTTCTTACCTCTACCGAACATTCAGCCTGAAAGAGCTGAGCTCCTGTCTCCTCCCACCTTATAGTCCTCTCTCTGCTCAGCCATGTCACTTCCTGTCTCTACCTCCCTAGTGCTGGGATTAAAGTATGAGATCCCAAGTGCTGGGATCAAAGGTGTATACCACCATTGCCTGGTTCTGTTTCTCTTTTAGATTGGATCAATCTTGTGTAGCCCAGGGTGGCCTTACACTCCTCATTTTCCTGTTTCCTTCACCCAAGTGCTGGAATTAAAGGTGTGTTCCACTGCCTGGCCTCTCAGATTAGCTAGTAGCTAGCTCCACACTCTGATCTCCAGGAAAGCTTTATTTGTTAAAGTACAAACAAAATATAACCGCATAGGCCAGAATACCAGAGAGGAAACAGAAATCAAGGAACAAACCATCCATCCAACAAAGACAAACTCAGAAACTGGCACCTAGACCTACGATCACCCCAAATTCAGATGCCTAGACACCAGCATAAGAACACAATAATTACCAGGGCACTATGCAACCACCAAAGCCAAGCCATCCTACTACAGCACTGAACATTCCAACACAGTTGAAGCACAGAACAACAACAACAAAAAAAAACTTAAAACCAACTTGATGAAGATGATAAAAGTTCTTAAAGAAGAAGTGGATAAATTCCTTAAAGAAATCAATGAAAAGACAAACAAAAAAATCAGAGGAAATGAGTAAATCACTTAAAGAAAGCCAAGGGGGAAAACAGTTGAAAGAAATGAATGAAAGTGTTCAAGAGCTGCAAATGGAAATAGAAGCAATAAAGAAATCACAAATGGGGAATCCTAGAGATAGAAAATCTAGGTAAGCAAACAAGAACTACAGACACAAGCATCAGCAACAAAATACAAGAGATGAAAGAGAGAAATTCAGATGTTCAAGATACAACAGAAGAAATAGACACGCCGGGCGGTGGTGGCGCATGCCTTTAATCCCAACACTCGGGAGGCAGAGCCAGGCGGATCTCTGTGAGTTCAAGGCCAGCCTGGGCTACAGAGTGAGTTCCAGGAAAGGTGCAAAGCTATACAGAGAAACCCTGTCTTGAAAAACCAGAGAGAGAGAGAGAGAGAGAGAGAGAGAGAGAGAGAGAGAGAGAGATAGACACACTGGTCAAAGAAAATGTTAAATCTAAAATATTCCTGACATAAAACATCCAATAAATTGGCACTGTGAAAAGATCAAACCTAAGAATAATAGGAAGAGAAGGAGAAGAATCCCAGTTCAAAGGACCAGAAAGTATTTTCAACAAAACCATAGAAGAAAAATTTCCTAACCTAAAGAAGGAGATACCTATAAAGATACAAGAAGCACAGAGAAAACCAATAGATTGGACTGGAAAAGAAAGTCATTTACCACAGAATAACCAAAACACTAAACATACAGACCAAAGAAATAATATTAAAAGCTGCAAGGGAAAAGGAGCAGCTAACATATTAACGTAGACCTATTAGAATTACACATGACTTCTCAATGGAGACACTAAAAGCCAGAAGGTCCTGCACAGATGTCCAGCAGACTCTAAGAGACCACAAATGCCTGCCCAGACTATTACACCCAGCAAATCTTTCAATCACCATAGATGGAGAAAACAAGATATTCTGTGATAAAGTTAAGTATAAGCAATATCTATCTACAAATCCAGCCCTACAGAAGATACTAGAAAGAAAACTACAGACCAAGTAGGTTAACTACACCCATGAAAATACAGGAAATAAATAATCTCACACCAGCAAAATCAAAATAAGAGAAGCACACACACACACACACACACACACACACACACACACATACACTCATCACCACCACCACCACCACCACCGCCAACAACAACAACAAAATAAAGGGATTTAACAGTCATTGCTCCTTGATATTTCTCAATGTCAATGGATTGAAAAAAACAATAAAAAGATACAGATTAACAGAATGGTTGCAAAAAAGAATCTGTCCTTTTGCTGCATACAAGAAACACATCTCAATATCAAAGACAGGTATTATCTCAGAGTAAAGGGTTGGAAAAAGATTTTCCAATCAAATGGACCTAAGAACCAAGCTAGTATAGCCATTCTAATATCTAACAAAATAGACTTCAAACCAAAATTAATCAAAAGAGACAGAGAAGGACACTTCATATTCATCAAAGGAAAAATCTACTACGATGACATTTTACTTCTTAATATCTGTGCTTCTAACACAAGGGTATACACATTTGTAAAAGAAGCATTACTAAAGCTTAAACCACATTGATAGAGAGAGGCTTCAATGTTGGGACAATGAAGTCTCCCTCTCTCTCACCAATGGATAAGCCATGCAGACAAAAACTAAGCAAGGAAACTAGAGCCAACAGACTTTATAAAGCAAATGGTCCTAACAGATATCTACCAAACATTTTGCCCAAACCAAAAAGAGTATACTTTCTTCTCAGTGCCTCATGGAAAGTTCTCCAAAATTGATCACATACTAGGTCACAAAGTAAGTCTCAATAGATACAATTTAAATAACCCTTGCATTCTATTAGACCTCTACAGATTAATGCTGGATTTCAACAACTGAATCAGCAGCTTACAAACTCATGGAAACTGAACAGCTCTCTACTGTATGCCTGCTGGGTTGAGGCAGAAATAAAGAAATTAAAGACTTCATAGAACTCAATGCAAGTGAATCCCAAACTTCTGGGACAAAATGAAAGAAGTGCTAAGAGGAAAGTTAACATTCAGGGCCTATATAAAAAAATTGGGGAGATCTCATACTAGCAACTTAACAGCACAACAGAAAGCTTTAGAACAAAAAGAAGCAAACACGCCTAAGAAGAGTAAATGGCAAGAAATAATCAAACTAAGGGCTGAAATCAATAAAATAGAAACAAAGAGAACAATACAATGAAAACAAAGAGTTGGTTCTTTGAGAAAATCAACAAGGTAGTCAAACCCTTATCCAAACTAACTAAAAGACAAAGAAAGAATATCCAAATTATTAAAATAAGAAAGGAAGAGGGGGATGTAAGAACACAGAGGAAATCCAAAGAATCATTAGGTCATACTTTAAAAACCTATATGCCACACAATTGGGATATCTAAAATAAATGGATAATTTTCTTGATAGATACTACTTACTAAAGTTAAATCAAGATCAAATAAACAAATAGACCTATAATACATAAGAGAATAGAAGCAGTCATTAAAAGTCTCCCAACTACAAAAAGCTCAGGGCCAGACAGTTTTAACACAGACTTCTACTAGACTTTGAAAGAAGAGTCAATACCAATACTCCTCAAATTATTCCATAAAATAGAAATAGAAGGAACATCGTCAAATTCATTTTATGATAACACAGTCACCCTGATACCCAAACTACACAAACACTCAACAAGGAAAGAGAATTATAGACCAATATCTCTCATGAACACAAATACAAAAACCTCTGCAAAATATTGGCAAACCAAACCCAGGAACACATCAAAAAGTTCATCTACCATTATCAAGTAGGTTTCATCCCAGAGATGGGAGGATTGTTCAACATAAGAAACTCAGTCAATGTAGTCCACTATATAAACAAACTGAAACAAAAATAACATGTAATCATCTTATTAGATGCTGAAAAAGCCTTTGACAAAGTCCAATTCCCTTTCATGATGAAAGTCTTGGAGAGATCAGGGATACAAGGAACATACCTAAACATAATAAAGGCAGTTCACAGCAAGTCCATAGCCAACACCAAACAGACGAACAGTGGATGTGGGAGAGAGGGAAGGTAGGGGGCAAAGTGGGGAAGTGGAGGGAGGAGACGCTGCAGTCAGAATGTATTGTAAGTAAATACATAAGTAAAGTAGGAATAAGTAAAAATAATAAAAATATTTCTAGGAAAAAAATAGTAACGGAGAAGCCTTTCTAAACTTTATAAAGAACTGTTACAAAAAATATTCTATTTGTTTTTTTGTTACTAATCATTGAATGTTTCACAACCAGTACCAAGGTAAGTGCCCATGTTATTACCCTGTTAAATATCATGCTGAATGTCCTCAGCAGGACCTAAGGGCAGAAATAGAAATAAAAGATGGACAGTCTAAAAAAGAATCAATCAGACTATTTGTATTTGCTGATGACATGATTGTCTGGATATGAAATTCTAAGTATTCACACACAGGAAGCTCAGAGTAAGAGTTCATAAATGACAGAAAATGAAAGATTAGGACATAAAACAATTTGTACTTTTACATACTACCAATAATCTTACAAGCACTAAAATTTCTTTTACATGTCATTTGTACACTCATAACCCAAATTTAGCACTAATATATAAATCCAGCAGTGGTAGAGAACTTGAATACCGAAAATTGAAAAGTGCTATAAGAGAATCAACACAACTTTAAAGTAATTGAAAGACATTTGGGTTAATAAATTAGAAGACTAGAAATAGGTAATCAAGGCAAAACCAAACACAAAGATGTGAAGAAACTGACATGTGGATATATTTCTCATGAAAATAAAGTGGTATGGGTGATTGGTAAAATGGTGCTGGTTGGTCAGGGGAAAAGTCAAGGGCCACGGCCATGACTACCAGAGTTATAAAGAACTTTATTAGAAAGAAAGAAGGGATGGGGGAAGCCAGACCTGGCAGGGGAGGGAGAGGAGAGAAAGCATGGGGGCAGGGGGAGGAACGCAGCAAAAAAGTGTGGGGTCCGCATCCAGCTTTTTAAGGTGGGGATTACATGACCACACAGCGGGTGCGCAGTCCCTTGCGTCCCCTGATGATGTAAGATGCCAGAACCCAGAAGAGTAAGGGCAGGATCCTAATAATGGGCATCTTGGAAAACAATTGGGGCTTTCTATTAAAAAGCCTAAAAATTGAAAAATATAAGCACCACAACTCTAGATCTTGAATGCTGGAGCATTGTCCCATAGAAGTTAAAATTCATGTTCACAGAAAAGCATGTGCATGACAATTTATATCAACTTTATGCCTACCAGCCAGACACGAGAAACTACCTGGGTGTATTTCCATGCCATAGGAGTTAAGTAAACTGTGGGCATTGTCATTGTGTCACTGTAAGAATCCTCTTGGCAGGGGAATGAGTGAACAATCAATGTGAAGTCCTGAGGACTCCCTACAGAATTACAATGAGTGTAAACCCCAAGGCTTCAAACTTTCCCACGGTGTCATTCCATGTCCATGGCTTTTTACTTCTGAGAATGGTATAGGAAGGAGTAACTGATGGCGGTTCAGGTTTAGGAACGTTGGAGTGGGCGTGAAGATTACAACAGGGCAACAGGAGAATCCTTGTCCCTGCAGGATTGCTCTGCGTCATGGCTGCACTCTCACCCACATCTTGGTTATGACATGGTATTCTAATTTGAAATAGATTATCATGAAGCATCTGTATACCGCTTCCTCCCTGTTTCCTACAACTGCTTGTGAAGTTGAACTCACAGAACAGCTTATTCTTTTGACCCATTTATTCATTTTTTTAAAATTGATTTTATAGGGAAAGGCTTGAAGGAATTCTTAGAGATTCATAGTACTGGTAATAGGGTGGGGCGGGGCAGAGAACAAGAAAGGAATGTGTCTTCGGACAAGCTCATGGGGTCAGGACAGTATCAGACAGTGTAATAGCGAGGTGCTTGTTGCTGTCAGAAAACATGTGAGAAAACGAAGAACTTATCATGGCTTTTGCTTTCAGAGGTTTAACTGTAGTCTGGCTGGCTCTGTTGTTTCTGTGTTGGTGGTGGTGAAGCAGAAGCTTATGAGGTAAGGGTCTAGGGAGGAGCTTCTCAAGTCATAGGGGAGGGGCAACAGAGGGAGGGAGGGAGGGAGGGAGAAAAGTGAGGAGGGAGAGACAGAGACCGAGACAGAGAGAGGGAGATTGACTGACTCAAAAGTACAACTTTCTGCTACCTCATCTTCCAAAATAGCACTATTAGTTGGGGCGAGGGCCAGGGCCAGGGCCCTGGCTTCAACACAGAAGCCTGTAAGGGATATTGTTTATTCAAACCCTAACACCTAGAAGTAGTTGAGGTGTAGAAAACCACAGAGCCTCCCCAAATGTTAAATTGCCTCCTGGAGTCCTGCAGTCGTGGGGTTCTCTACCCACCACTAGTCTGAATTATGTCTTTCATGGCTTTCAGGGTCAGTCTGCACCCTTTCTAATTATGCTGACTCCTCTCATCTAAGGATTCCTGTTGTTTGTTTTTGCTCTTTTTCTCTTTGGGGGGCTTGCTACCCAGCTCCCAAGTAAATCACACATGGAGGTTTATTCTTAATTAAAAATGCCCAGCCTTAGCTTGGCTTGTTTCTTGCCAGCTTTCCTTAACTTAACCCATCTGTCTTTTGCCTCTGGGCTTTTCCTGTTCTCTTCCTTCTGTAAATCTTACTCTTACTTCGTAGCTGGCTGTGTAGCTGGGTGGCTGGCCCCTGGAGTCCTCCTCCTTCTCTGGCTACTTCTTCTTTTTCCAGATTTCTCCTCCTACATAATTTCCCTGCCTGCCAGGCTCACCTATCTTTTCTCCTGCCTTGCTATTGGCCATTCAGCTTTTTATTAAACCATCAAGTGTTTTACACAGGCACAGTAACACAGCTTCACAATGTTAAACAAATGCAACATAAGCAAAAGTAACACACCTTGAAATAATATTCTACAACAGATTCCTGATTATGTTTCCCAATCACAATATCAAATTGCTTCCTTCCACAAACTCTACTATGTACTTACTTATTCTATGACTTTGATAACTGTTTATAGCTTTTTGTGGGGTGAAAAGGAAGGCAGGCTTAGTAACAGTTTCATTGGTTTATGCTAAATGTAGAATAAAGTTACTTCCAGACAATATAGACAAGGTGTTTATAAGAAACACACTTCCATTATTTGATTTGGCTCGAAGTTCAAATACATGTATCATTTCTGCAAATATTCTAAAACTTAAAACAATATACTCTGTTACTTTTAAAGTCATACAATTCATGAATCCCCAAAAGGGCTGAAAAGGTCCTCCTTGTGTTTATGAAACCACATTATAATGGTACACACAGCTTACTTACCTTGCTCCATTGTGAGACTGTATCAGCAGACAGACTGGCTCTAAGGCAATGAGGTTTGCTGAAACACATCCTTGGTTCTGTTGCCTCACTTAGACTTCTAGCTGGCTTCCCTTCACCTTTCTGTGTCCAGGGCATACTCCATGACCATCACCCTAAGCCGAAAGGCTCCCTCCAGATTTGCTCCACCCTCCTTACTAGATCTCAGGCTTTGAAATGGCTGCTATACCCCCACCTCACACTTCCAGCAAGCTGAAATGCTTTGGATGCTAGAAAAGAAGCAACACAATGATTAACCTCATTCAAGTAAAGAGCTGATGGGTATTTCCATTTTTGCATCCGAATTTGAAATGTTGTGAAATTCTAGGCTTGGGGGAGAATTTTGTTTCCAGAGAAGGAGTAGGATGAAATAGGCGGGTTGGCAAGATCTCTCCCTGGCGTGAGGAACTTTACACAAGTCTTGCTACATTCTTAAATAATGTGTGTAATGCTAATTTTTTCTCAGTATTTTGATGTAGGATAGTAACAGCTTCAGGCTTCTTACGTGTTTCTAAACTGAAGGGCTTTTTTCCCCCTTCTGTTTGCAATGCTGATGATTTAACACTAACCTTGGATATACTAAGTAAATACCCTATTACCTGCATCCCCAGCCACTTTTTTTTACTTGTTTCTTTGATGCCAAAAGGAGCCAGTGGGTTGATAAAAAACAGAAACAGAGAACTAGAGATGTGAAACATCCTTCAAAATGCCATTAAGGATCTGTAGTTGTTTGAATGAGAATGGCTCCCACAGACACCTGCATTTGATTGGTTGGCTCCCAGTTCCCGGTGCTGTGTCGGGAGGTTTGGGGGGTGTCACTGGAGTAGGTTTTCAGAGCTAAATCATCCTTCACTTCCATGTTGCTTTTTCTGCTGTGTGTTGGAGTTCAGGATGTGAGTGGCACTCTTGGACAGCTTGTTAGGAAATTGGCTGTCACAGTTCACACTGACAAGTTCTCCTTTCCCCACAGAGGCTGGCCCAGTGAGGCTCACTGTTATATTTCCAGGGATCTCTCTCTGCCTCTCTACCACTAGGATTACAAATGCTCACAGCCATGCCCAACTTTAAATCAAATGTGGATGATGTGTTCCAGGTCCCTACACTTACTGTCTGGACTATCTTCACAGACTTTTAGTTTCTTTATTTGTTGAACTGTTGATGGGCATTTAGGCTGGTTCCGTGCCTTGGCTATAATGAATAGTGCAGTAATAGGCACAGCGTATAAGTATGTCTGTGGTATACTCCTTCAAGTCTTTCAAGTCCAACATTCAGAACTACGTAGTTCAGTTTTCTGGTTTGTTGAGGAGCCCCCGTACTGATTTCCATAGTAGCTGTTATGGCTGCCTCAGTTTACAGTCCCATCAGCAGTGTTTCAAGGTTTCTCTTTCCGCACACTCTGGCCAGTATTTGTGGGTTTTTGTTTCCTTGACAACAGCCATTCTTACTGGAGTGATGCTGCATGAGGCCCACATGCTTACAGACAGCACTAGAGAAACCAGACTTGTTAAACACATGGGCTTTTTCCTTCAACAGAAGAAACTGACACCTGTTCACCTGGAAAGCTGGAGTGGATGTTGTTTAATGACCTGGTGAGCTTTTGCTCTTCTGTGGAGCCAGCCCTCACCTGAGTTCCCCTTATTTTGAGCATTGTTTCTCAGCCAATAGAGTCCATTCTTATGTTAGAGATCTCATGTACTTTGCAAAAGAGTTTGCTATTATCTTGTTACAAACCCTTCTTCCCTAGACTCTTATTCTGAACATTGTAGCGCAGTCAAATTGAACCCATCCTTATGCTTATTACAAACCCTTATCCTGAGCATTGTTTCTCAGTCAACAGAACTCATTCTTGTGGAAGAGGTCACAGGTGTTTTGCAAAGGACACATGGAGTTTTGATGTGGTCACACTTTAAGCTTTGTTGTGATAATGTCATGCAGAACTTTTCCCCAAAGTTTTCCTGTATTTAAATATGTAAAAACTAAACTGCTCAGGGTCAGACTCCAGAAGTTTGAAAAATCCCAGCTAACTAAGTCCTGCTGAACCAGGTTTCCTTCTTATCCCATGCAGATCTTTCCCCTGTTGTCCCTGAAGCTTGCAGGAACTCCCACAGAGTGAGACTGAATCTCAATGTGGTTTTGAGTTTCTCTGTTGGTTAAAGATGTCAAACATGTTTTCATATGTTATTGACCACTTCTATTTGTTCTTTAGAGAGCTGTCAATAAAATTCATTTGCACATTTATGGATTAAATTCTTTTTTGATGTTTAGTTTTTGAGTTCTTTATAGATTCTAGATGTCAGTTCCCCTGCCAGTGTATAGTATGAACAGCATGTGTAGTATGTGTAGATGAAATTTTTTTCCCACTTCTCAATCTGTTTCTTTACTCTGCTTATTATTTATTTTTTACAAACAGGCAGTAATAGTGAATTTTACAAAAAATAAAGGGGAATAGTGAAACATCCTATGAGAATGTGTTTTTTTGTTCTTGGTGGTGTTTTGTTTTCTTTTCTTTTTTGCCTACCATTATTAAGAAGTTCTCAGCAAAATCCAGGACACCTAAGCAATTTCTCTGGCATACTTCAATTTTTAAACTTCTTTTTGTTTCCTGATCTAAAGGTGGTGGGAGTTGGGATAATAGTCCAATAAATGAGGCAGACTAAAGTCTCATGCAGTAGCCAACTTTATTATTCTGACCTTCAGACAATTTCTACTCTGAGGGTTAAGAAGAGTCACCTGAGTAAAGTTCAAGCTGTATACAATCACAAGGACATGCTGCATGGGGCAAAAACATGTTTTCCATAGAGACAGAAAAAGAAATAACTACAACCAGTTGTAATGAATAATCTGAAGTCAGCTCAGTCCTATCTGTTCCTCCTGAGAGGAGCATATAAGCATAATCCAAGAACAACTTCCTGTTCTGAAGAAATGGGGGTCACAAGACTCATGTCTTGTTTTCTTGGAGCATTCTCACAAACAATCAGAATTCTCCTCACACGACTCCACTCTTGGAACGTGTTCCAACATTTTTCTTCAGTAGCCAAGCATTTTCTGGGTTGTGCTCTTCTCTTAAACAGAATAACTTTCAAGCATCCTTTGGTCACTGACACTATAATGAACTTATGCTTCAATATGCCTCTTCTCTAATTCCTTTTCAAACAATGAGAGGTAGACTGTATGTGTATCCCATCCAAAACTTACATGGAGATATAGCTGCCATTGTAGCAGAGCTAAAAGTTAGAACATTTAAGAGGTAATTAGGTCATGAGTGCTCTGCTCTCAGGGGACAGCTAGTGCCGTTTAAGGGGGCCTTTGTTCTTCTGTCATGTGGTGTGCAGTTCCCTCCACTCTGAAGAACACAACATCCAGGGTGTCATCTAAAGGCTAGAGGCTGGCCCTTCACTAGACACCATGGCTTCTGCTAAGATTCTTTAGAGTTTCTCAAGCTCTAGAATTGCAAAAGATACATTTGTATTCTTTATTTAAGTAAGCAATCTTTGTTACTTTGTTGTAGCCACACAGAAGAAATAAGACAGGGAAAGAGGTTGACTTCCCAAGAAAACATCCCAGTTCTGGTGTGCAGAAAACTCAGATTAAATCAAGAACCTTATGACTTATGTGGCACCGTGAAATGTCATTTTCTAAAAAGGTTTTGTGTGTTATACCACAGCCTATTGAAGCAGAATGATGGGTTTTCCACTATATTTTGAATGATTTTAGAATGGTCTAAAAAACAAAAGTGAGAATTCTGAATCCAAAGGTCTTCTCAAAAGCAAAACCTCTAGCCACAGTGGAGACAGGTATGCTCTGACACAGCACCTTAGGGGAAAGGATGACACCAAGGGCCAGGCATGTTCTGGTGCAGCTGAAAGGAGCGACACACCATGTGTCACAAAATGCCAAGGAAGATAAAGCAAAACATGGTTTCAAAAGCTTTGAAGTAAGGAATGTGATACTAGTTCAATGTCTGCAGTTTATCGTTATTGATAAACACAGAAAGTACAAAATGAGCACACAGCTTCCATTTAAAATCAACTTCTGCATTCCAGAATGACTGAAATGGTCACTGAGAGAAACCCATGCCCCATCCCACCAAAATCAATAGATAAAACCTGAAAACTAAACATCTAACAAAGGACATCAAAGTATAAAACACTCATAGGGCACAGTAAAAGGAAGCCAGTATTTATATGGTGGGTGTCCCCAATTCCCTAGATCACCCTTCCTCTTTTCAACATCTACAGTTACTCCAGACCATTTCATTCACCTTAGACACTTTTAAGACACAATTGTAGATGCTACAAATTACAGGAACTGATTAATAATTGGATGCTTTCCTATGTAATGTGTTTCACAGTGAGAATATCGCTTAAATGTGTACCAAACAGTAAATGTACATTTAGATGTAGATGTAGAGCAGTTTTTTTAATAATTCTGAAAGTTGCAGCTATAAATTATAATCATAAAAATATTACATCATTGGCTTTTAAATAAATTTTATATGAAGGTGTGCTGTGTGATAATGCTCTTATACACTGGTTTAATAAAACATTGATTGGCCAGTAGCCAGGCAGGAAGTATAGGTGGGGTTGGTTCTGGGAAGAGAAAGGGCTGAGTCAGGAGTCACCAGCCAGACACAGAGGAAGCAAGATGACAAGGCAGAACTGAGAAAGGGTACCAAGCCATGTGGCTAAACATAGATAAGAATTATGGGTTAATTTAAGTGTAAGAGCTAGTCAGTAACAAGCCTGAGCTAATGGCCAAGCAGTTATAATTAATATAAGCTTCTGAGTGATTATTTTACAAGCAGCTAGGGAATGTAGGTCAGGCTGGACGGGAGAAAACTTCTGGCCATGAAGGTGGTTATGGATTATGGAGATTTTTCAAGGAAAACTGGACAATATGAGTAGTTACTCTACAAGAGAGAAACAGAAGGGAAAAGGAGAGAAGAAGGAATGATACAGAGCAACACTGCAAGGGTTAAGTCAGAGTTAAGGAATTCAGACTAATAGGAGCAAAGTCACATTTCTCATAACATGATGAATCAGCTTCAGATGTCAATGCATAATAGAAACCTGTCATGGATATGGCCACACTCAGTGCTCTCCCCTGTTTCTTAAGGTAGGAAAAACTCTTTTGCTCATATACTAACATTATTACTTAGGCTTATGGAAGAGATACCTGTAACAGCAACATTCACAATCCCAGAGCATTTACTTTCAGAGCAATTTGGAGCAAAGACACAAAAGCAGAAAGCATTAGTGGCTGGATCATGCTGTGGGAATGTTCTGTATGGCAAATGTGTTGTTAATAAAATACTGATTGGCCAGTGGCTAGGCAGGAAGTGTAGGCGGGACTAACAGAGAGAATAAAAAGAACAGGAAGGCAGAAGGAGTCACTGCCTGCCAGCCGCCACCAAGACAAGCAGCTTGTAAAGATGCCGGTAAGCCACGAGCCATGTGGCAAGGTATAGATTTATAGAAATGGATTAATTTAAGATATAAGAACAGTTAGCAAGAAGCCTGCCACGGCCATACAGTTTGTAAGCAATATAAGTCTCTGTGTTTACTTGGTTGGGTCTGAGCGGCTGTGGGACTGGCAGGTGAGAGAGATTTATCCTGACTGTGGGCAAGGCAGGAAAACTCTAGCTACAGGATCATCCATTGGGCATGGTGATACAACTGTATGGGTAAATTAAATGTACCAAAATTGTTAAAAATTCATTTTGCTTTTAGTTTTAGAACTTCACATTTTTCCAATTGGATCTGAAGGCTACTCCACAGGAGGGAATCCATACCCAGTAGCACAAATCCTTTCAAGAGCTCATTGTTTGGGAGCTCATAGGCCCTAGTGAGAAAACTACTACCACTATTTTATACGTGTTAGCAAAAAGCCTTCTAAATATTTGTGTTCATACTCACAGATTTCTGCTGCTCTCCCCTTTGTAGAAGAAATTATCTTCTACAGCGGGCAACAGTTAATGCAGAGACTCATAACTTATCAGAGTACAGAGAATAAAAGGACTGATGAAGGCCCAGCCCTAAATGGGATGTCCATATGAACCCACAACCCAAGGCTTAGGACACAGTCTGAGAAAAGAGGCAGAATGGCTGTTGAGAGCCAGAGGATGGGGAAAAGGGCTCTGCTGTCTTCTGGACATACCATGGCTGTTATACCCCACAGAAGCTGTGGCTACCTACACAAGATCAAACCAACACGATTTATCAACATTCCAGTCAGAAGCACCAGTTGGATTCCAGCTGGACTCAGGGGATGTAACAGAATTTGAGAGGACACGACAGTGGGAGGCGGATGTGCTGGAGAGATGTCTGAGGGACCAGGAGGAGGGATTTTTGTAGTGGATATGATCGACTTATACATGTATAGAATTAGTCAAACAATAAACGATAAGTAATTTGTGTCTTTAAGTAAGAGAGATGTTTCATTAATATAGCAAAGGTGAAACATTGGATTTAAGAAGCAAAAAGTTAAAACAGAAAATTTAAAAAATGACCTATATTTTCTAATGTATATTTTTGTATCTTATCAGTGTAACTTACTCATTTGCATTAATAAATGGCATTTAAACATATTTCATCTCTCTTCCGTCCTCCCTCAATTCCTTTTGGCAAAATTTGGTCCAAGAGTTTGTAGATGAGAGAGAGCAAACTATCCCAACAACTCCAACAGCACAAGCAGAAGCCTACATAAACATTGTGAGAAGGCATCTGCATATTTGCCCTGTGCAGAGTGCAGAATCCACTGGGAAGCAGGTTATGAGAATGGGGCTATGGAGGTGCTGGAAATAGGAAGTTGGTTACATAGAGATGTAACTGATGAAATAAAAATGTTGATGAACGAATCCATTTCCTCATTGTCAGAGAAGGGTGACACATATAAGCACACATACATATACATTAACATAATACACCTGCATTGCTAAATGATCTTAACTTTTGAGGTTTACTTATCAGTATCTATAATACACTTACCTTTCTTTGCTCATTTATGTATTGATTGTAATTATAAAGGTACCTTTAACCACATAAAATGATAATAGGTCATATGGTAACAGAATATAAAAATTAATTTCAATTTATATACAAAATTTTATTACAGCAAGATATAAAATGTTATCAGTAAAACTCTCCAAGCATAAAACTATATTATGTTAGGATAAAATTTTGTGGGAGAAATGGAATGGAAATACAAGTTAAAGAAGAAAATGGAACAATGTAGAATTTCTGGTTACTAAGAGCTTACTACTGTAATTTTAAAATTAATGAGGGTGTGCAAGAAATTGCTATTGTGTTTAGAGCACATTGCATGGATATATGAAAAAATAATGATAATATGATTTTATTATAAACTGTCAATAGCTAAAATATGTGAGTTAACACAACTTCTGAACCTATTTTAGGATTATGAAATTTCACTGTCAATTTAGAAATGAGTGTGGATCTTTTGAAAAAAAATAAGAGATATGCAAATATGAGTATTTCAACTATATTTATAGCTAGATAAATGCAAGTTCATGGAACTAATTAATGATGCCAGTGATGGAACTGGAAGATTGTCTGGCTCGAATCTACACTCCTCTCTGTGGCTTGACTTGCCCAGTGTTTTAGTTAAGGCTTCTATTGTTGTGATAAAATACAATGACAACCCTTTCGTCTTGGGAGGAAAGGGTTTATACAGTTTGTAATCCATCATCCAGAAAAGTCAGGGCAGGAATTCAAGGCAGGAACAGATGCTGAGGCCACTGAAGAGTGCTGCTTACTGGCTTGCTCCTTATGGCTTGCTCAGCCTGCTTTCTTTATAGCATAACCCAGGACCACCAGCCCAGGCGAGGTACCACCCACAGTGATCTGGGCCCTCCCATATTAATCACCAATCAAGAAAATACACCACAGTCTTGGACACAGGACAGTCTAGTGGGTGCAATTTCAATTGAATTTTCTTTTTCCTAAATCACTTTAACTTGTATCAAATTGACATAAAACTAGCCATCACACTAGTTTTCCATCTGCCCATCATATCTAGCTTATTTGTTGGTCAGCTGACCCACAGCTTTCCCAGACCTCTACCTTTTACTTAGCCTCAAATGCACATACCTCCCATAACTCTTCCCAGTTTGCCCCTTCCCAGCCTAGCTTAGCTATTGGATATGCCCAGCCTCACGATTTCTCTGTAGGTCACTACAACATGCCTACTAGCTATGTTTCTTTCTCTGATCCTTCAGATTTCCCTTCCTATCTTCATTTCCTCAGCTCCTACCCAGACTAGGACAGTACAATTCCCACAATAAATCTCTTCTGCTAGTGATATAGTCATTGTTACCTAAAGTAAATCCATAGTAATATAATCTGCGTTCTGGCATGGACTGCCTGATCAATGACTGCACTGCAAGTGGCCAATGGGACGTGAGTAGTTCAGGACATGCAGGCACTTAAGGACTGGAGAGCTTGAGTTTTCTGGGACTGTCGCTGAGAAGCCAGACATGGAATTGATTTCCATATGCTTCAGAATCAAAGAAAAAGAAATAAAACAAAGAAACAGAGATGGAAGAAAACATCTGGAGGTCCAGGAACACCTAAAAGGAGGGAAGAGGAATTTTGCTCAGCCTCAGTTAAAACTTTACGTGTCACAGCTGAGAACAAGAATAGTTAGTTATAGGAAGAGCAAAGTGAGGAAAAGACACATGAAGCCTAGAAATACAGCTCTTGATAAATGCAGGAGAGACACATGCTGACTGACACCTGTTATTCCTAAAGGCTCTGATTAGCCAGTCACAGTATCTTTAAGAGCAAACATGAGAGGATTCCATTCTTCCTTATTTTCTTAGCATCTATTTACATTTATGAAAGAGAAAATGACTGATGCTGTTTCTTTAAAAGACTTCAAATTGTTGCTTATATGATTACCATTTCTATGACTATATTTTGAAAATATTCTATGATGTTTTTTCAGAAGAAATTATTGATAGCTACTTGTCATAAGAGATGCCAATTACTGGATCAAAAAAGATATGAGTTTAATTGTTCTTCATTTCAAAGCCAAGAGAAATATGGTATTTGAAGAGGCAAATCTGGTAGAAGAGGAGAACCAGAAAGGCTGAACTGTATTAGGGATAAATAATCCTACATGCAGATGGCCCAAGAGAACTAGTATATATGAAATGTTGAGGATTCTTTGAGAAGTACCTGTGCAAGCTGTCAGAATTAAAATGAAACCACTTTTTATCAAATCCTAAATTAAATGATGCAGAAAGTATGCTGGATACTTTTAAGTCAAGTTGACAAAAGCTCGAGTCATTTTGGAAGAGGGGAATTCAGCTGAAAAAAATGTCCCTAACAGAATGCCCTGTCGGCAAACCTGTGGTGCCTTTACTTGATTGATGATTAATGAAGTAGAGCCCAGATCACTGTGGGCAGTGCCACTCCTGAGCTGTCGGTCCTGGGTGCTATAAGAAAGCAGGCTGAGCAAGCCACGTGAAGCAAGCCAGTAAGCAGCACCCTTCCGTGGCTTCTGCATCAGATCCTGTCTCTAGGTTCCTACCCTGCCTTGAGTTCTACCCTGATTTACCTCAGTGATGAGCTGTTACCTGGAAGTTTAAGTGAAATTATACTCCTCCATGCCCTAAGTTGCTTTTGGTCATGGTGTTTTATCACCACAATAAATATCCTAACTAAAATATAAATTTAAGGAATTCTGCAGGAGGGTAGCATTCTAACATACACCTCAGTAGTTATGTGAGTTCACTAAGTCCCTTGAAGTGTGGTTGCTTTGTAACAGGAACAACTCACAAAAACCTCTAACTCTCAGAAACACACACACACACACACACACACACACACACACACACACACACACACATGCGCGCGCACGCTTCTGAAAGAATGACCATACAACTGTGTAATCTTGGCATGACATCATCTTGGTTATTAATCATAGCCAAAGATTATTATTTATAGTATTTTATTTAATCCTCCTCAGCATAGTTTACTATGACATGTGTACTCATCTTGCAATGCTCTGATATTCTCCAATAAACTTAATTATCTTTACAGAGCCTTTGTACATTACTTAGGTTAACACTTTTCAGAGAATCAGCTCAGCCCAATCCAAAGAAAATACTGCAACCTATAAAATGTTCCATTAGCGAACAGAGGTGGACAGGGAACAGGATTAAAGGGAGTGGTTCTCACTGAAAAGAAATGCGTAGGGTGAACTTCATACTCTCACTTCTCAGAAATCCAGGTTCAGAGAGTAATTGGGACATGAAATGTTGGGAAATCCAGTGTAAGCCAGGGACAAAGAGTATGAACTGCAGGACTTGGCATGGGAAGTTGGGTCAGATCGTGAGAATGAATGGTTAGCCCATGATTATGATTTTATAAACCAGAGTATTCAAAACTCAACAGTGTATAGTTCATGCCAAATGGTTAAACAAGAAACAAAAGCTCTAAAAGCCTTCCCTTCCTTTGGAGATAATCAGAGCCATCTGTTCCACCATTTTTAAAGCTGTTGCAAAATAATATATTCAGGACTTACTAGACTTGTACTTTATCTTCCCAAAAGAGGTTTACATTGAACTACATTGCTGTGTCACCTTGCTTGTCCATTGGTCCTTGACTTGTTACATACTTAACTTATTTAGAGACAAGAACTCAGTTTGCATCTCAGCCTTGTCTTGAACTCCAAATCCTCTAGCCTCTGCCTCCCAAGGCCTGGTGTACACTGCCAGAGTCAGCCAACATCATATTTAATGAAGATTCCTGCCTCTACTGTCTATATGTGCTCTGCCTAAACTGAACATTCAGTTTATAAAGTCTTGGTCTATAGGAGAAAAGAGAACAAAACCCAAGGAAATAAATGATATTACCTAAGTTCCAAATGACAGGCCAAACGGTGGTACTGTAATTTAAGACATTTCTCGTCAGGTTCGGTTTCTGCATTCTCAGTGTCTCACCCTTTGCTGTGTAACAACATTTGGGCTTAGCAGCCATATTTTACATGGTGGTGGCTAACTCAGCTGAGGTAAGAATCTTTGGGAGAGAATAATTTACATTTCATGGGACAAAAGTAATAAGTCAAAATACTGACACCTCAGCTGAGCCAACCACATCTGGAGAACTTGTTTCTACCCTTGTCCAGTGCAGCAGAAAATGCTTGATTCTGAAAACAGGAGAAACTCCATCATTTCCACTGTTACACGTTACCCACCACAGGTTAATTTTCATATAGCCGTTAGGAAGGGTAGCTTCACACCTCTTTTGTTTTCAGAATAAAAAAAGTCAGATTAGGCCCACAGCTTCCTAAAGACCAAGGAAAGCTAGCCTGGAAAGCAGAAGCTCAGGTTCTCCACGGGCTGTCTCAGTTATGAACAACACAGGCTAAAAACTGGACCCATACAAACAGAGACAAGAATGACTGGATTAATTTAGTTAAGCATTTGTGGAAGCTGTGAAGATAGGATGGGACAGTCATAGACAGGTAACTTCACTTTCAGAAACACAAGCTGAATAAGCATGAGTGTCCTGAAACTCCTAGTCTTGATTTTCTTTTATGTAGAAGAGAATTTACATTGGATATTCTCAATATGAAAAAAATTGAAAATGACCACTAATTGTAGCTGGAGAGCTTCCCTCCGGGTTCCGCCAACCCCCACCCCCACCCCCAGTCCCACAGCCCACTTATAAAATAAACACACAGACGCTTATATTATTTAAACTGTTTGGCCTAATGGCTCAGGCTTCTAGCTAGCTGTTCTTATATCTTAAATTAACCCATTTCTATTAATCTATAAGGTGCCACGTGGCTCGTGGCTTACCGGTATCTTAATATCTTCTCATGGCAGTATCTGGCAGCGTCTCTCTGCCTCAGCCTTCCACTTCCCAGACCTCTCCTCTCTCTTTGTCCCACCTATACTTCCTGTCTGCCTACTGGCCAATCAGTGTTTTATTTATCAATCAATCATCCACAGCAACTAATGATTGCCACAATGGAAAATTCTACATTTGCCCTCAGGTGAGAAGTCACAACCAAAATTTAGGTGCATTACAGGATCAAGTGTCAACATCAGTCTCAAAATAATAATAATAAAAGAAATTAAGGTAGGTGTACTAAAAATACTGTGATGGCTTGTGAAGTTACCCTCAGAATATGTGAATACACATACACAAACCATAAAGTAACTCCCTAGACAGCTTACTACACAATGCAAATATTACAAAGCCTGAAAAAGTTCAAACTCCAAAACACCTCTGTCTCAACCAACCATTTCAGATAAGCAGCTTGTGATAACAGTACCTAAGCCAGAGCTTTGAGAAGCAGATGAAACAGTGTATGTCAAACAGGTAACCCATCTTTTCTTCTTCTTTTTCCTCTTCTTGAATAGTTTGTCCAGTCATGGTCTTGATTCTAACAGGAAACAGGAAATCAGAGTTACTGCAGGAAGAAGAAAAAGGAAGAGGAGAAAAAAAATCACAGAATGTCATACTTTGTAATTTGGAACTCAGGCTACATTTTATGTCAAAAAGTTGATAGGGCTTTTCAGGCTTACTATTCAACCCTGATTTTAGATGCTTTATTACATTAGGAAAGGAAAGGGTGGAACGCCTCTTTGACGTTTCCCACAGTGGTGCCTTTAAATGTTTCTCTCTTTCTTTTCTCTTCTTTCTTTTTTTAAATTCTTCTCTTCTATTGTGATTATATTGCTATCAATCCATGGAGTCTGCTCATTGATCAAAGGAATTTATTTGGGGGTTAACTCATAAAACAGAATAAAGAAATTTGTGGCAGGATCCTAGAAAGGTGAGGCACAGTCCAACACTGTTCTCTGGAGAGCTCTGCCTTGGTCTGTCCCAGCATCCAAAACCATGAGGTAGCAAAGAGAGAGAGCTGCTTAAGGGCACTCTAGGTCTTAAGGGTCCCCAAGTGGCCACGCCCCAGGGGCATGTACCTTAAGGTCATAGGCAGGTGTATTAGTTCCCTGCTACCTCACTAGGGGTGGTGCTTCAGAGCATGGCTCAAACAGCTCCCACTACACTCTTCTCCTCCCAGCCCCATCTGTCAGATCCACTCCTCCTGTTTCCCTTCAGAAAAGAACAGGCTTTCTAGGAATATCAACTGAATACTGCATAACAAGTTATAATAAGACTAGGCACAAACCTCATATCAAGGCTGAGAGAAGCAACCCAGTAGGAGGAAAAGGGTCCCAAGAAAAGTCA
Source organism: Peromyscus aztecus (assembly GCA_902168405.1). Lineage (NCBI taxonomy): Eukaryota > Metazoa > Chordata > Mammalia > Rodentia > Cricetidae > Peromyscus > Peromyscus aztecus. The sequence continues at coordinate 9,796 of CABHPQ010151157.1, read as the reverse complement.
AAAGAATCAGAGACAGTCCCAACTCCCACTGTTAGGAATTCCGTAAGAACACCAGGCTACACAACCATAACATGTATACAAAGGACCTAGCTCAGACCCATACAGGCTCCGTGATTGTCACTTCAGTCTTTGTGAGCCCCTATGAATCCTGCTTAGTTGATTCTCTGAGTTGTGTTCTACTGGTGTCCCGACCCCTCTAGCTCCTACAGTCCTTCCTCCCCCTCTTCTGCAGGGTTCCTTGACCTCAGCCTAATGTTTGGCTGTGGGTCTCTGAATCTGCTCCCAAGAGTTGTCAGATGAAGTCTCTCTGATGATGATTATGCTAAGCTCTGGCCTACAAGTACAGCAGAGTATCATTAGGAATCATTTCATTGAATTCCTCCCTCCCCACAGAAATGTTGGGGTCTCTGGGCTGTCCTGCATCTGGTTTCTGGCCTTCCATACAGTGTCAGGCATGGACTCCCTCTCCTGGTATGGGTCTTAAGTTGGGCCAGTCATTGGTTGGCCACTCCCATAAGTTCTGTGCCACTATTACCCCAGCACATCTTGCAGACAGGATAAATGGTAAGTCGAATGTTTTGTGGCTGGGTTGGTGTCCCAGTTTCTCCCCTGGAAGCCTTGCCTGGTTACAGAAGATGGCCAGTTCAGGCTCTGTATCCCCCATTACTAGGAGTCTTTGCTAGGGTCACTTATGTAGATTCCAGGGAGTTTCCACTGTACTAGGTTTCCACATTGTTCCTGAATATGTCATGTACCAGATCCCTACTACATCATCTGCTTGGGGGAAAACTCAAATGATTGAAAGCATGTGGGTGTATGCTATTAAATTCCCCCATTGTTACTCCACAATCACATGCTGACTAATTTCTTTTCTTACTTTTATCTAATATTAATTTCTGTTCACTTCATATCATCTTCTTTGAAAGAAAACACTGTATTTATGTTTTATAGATCCCACAAACCAAATGTAGTCCGTGGACCTGACTTACAATTAAGAAATTTCCATAGAGGTAGGCTTAGTCCAGTGTAATAGAATCTGAGTCTGAACAGGAGAATTAGAAATACTAAGTTGAAAAGTATGGGGGAACATCCATTATTCATTTTCCCTGAGAATCAAAAGAGAAGCTCTGAAGGAAAGGTGCATATTATGCTTCAGGCATAATATGCACCTATTCTAGAAGGAGAAACAGACATAGAAATAGCAGATGTAATGGAAAATGAACTTGATGGGATGGAAGTGGCAACAGTGGACTAGAAGGAAAGAGTAACAACAAAAGTAGAATTTTGGATAATTTTATGAGGAGAGCAGGATTTAAATGAGGCAAACACCTGTAATCTCAGCACTCAGGAAGCAGAGACAGATGGATCACCACTAGTTTGGGGCTAGGCTGGTCCATATAGGGAGTCCCAAGCAAACATGAGTTGCATCCTAAGACATAGTCTCAGAAAATGAAACAGAAACAAACAAACAACAACAATAACAACAACAAAAACATTAAGCAGTGGAATTAGAGCCGGACCTTGATAGGTAGGGATAATGTGAGCATTTAGAGGAGAGAGCACTTTTTGTTTTCAGGCAGAAGGAACTCTTAATCATAGGAGTGTGTGGGTGGGATGTGGAGTACAAAATGGCTCAGGCATGGGTTTCATGGGAACTGTCATAGAGCAAGGTGACTTGGATCAAAGAGACAAATTGTGGAGGGCTTCTGATGAACTAGCCTGCCTCCATCTTAGGCTTGAAATCCATCTTGTAGTAAAGACAAACTGGGTTCATTTCTGTTTATGATTTAATCTCTGTTTCTCAAGGATTGTGCTATGCCCCACCTGTAACCTTAACTACGAATGGCTCTGTACTGCCTGTTCCAGGAAGTAGCAACCAGGCTTTTGTTTCAAAAGATTATATGACACCTGTTGTTATGACCACCTTGCAATCATGTCTTTATTTCAAAAGGTTGTAATGACCATCTTGCTACTCAATTGTTTCAAAAGGTTATGACTACCTTGTTCTATCTTATTATGACCACCTTATTATGTTCTGCTTCTATAACCCTCCATTTGGCCCCCCCCCCCCCCGCCCTGACCTATAAAAATTTTGTCTTCCTCATGTCCAATGATGACCTCTCAAACCCCACCCTACGGGGAGGCAGCCCCTGCATTCAGATAAAAAAGCTTGCATGAACTAACTTGGCCATGATGATTTGGGTTGGTGATTTCTCCTTGCATCTTTGGGATTGACACTTCTCATTGCACATGCAGTACTTATCATTTTCAGAGTCTGGGACAGGGTAAAAGCAAATCTGTGTAGAAAGGTGAGAGGCCTGGAAACCAGTTTTGAAGCTGTTAGTAATAATTGTTCAGGGATGGGGAGAGGGTGTAAACTGTCTTGCCTAGTGGAGAAGATAATGAGGATTTGGAATAAGATTTAGTTAGAAGGGAAAATACTCATCAACTGAGTCCACTGTACAACTTGAATATCCTGATATTTTCTGTGAACTACTGCTGAAACTTAATTATAAGTTTTGGGAGTAGACATATAAACTGTCTGCTGGGTAGTCATTACTCAGGAAAAAAGCTGTGTGTGTGGTGGTAGTGGGGGTGTGCCTACTTGTGTTTGGTATGGGTTCTTGCGTAGTTAAACATCAGGTCTCTTTCTCAACAGTTCTCACTTTATATGTTGAGGCAGGGTTTGACAGCCACAAGCCTGTATCTACTGAACCATCACCCCAGCCCCCATGAGAAGATACTTTCCAAGTGTCTTCCTTCTCTGCCTGTACAACGTGCTGTACACCTTGGCTTGTGATGTACTGCTTATTTTTACCTGTGGCTTCTTTCTGAGCTGTGCACCTCAGTAATCCTTCTGAAAGATGGCCTGGCCTCTTTACCCCAGTCTGTGGTGTGAGCACATATTATGCCCTCGACCTCAATCTAAGCACAATAGGAAGTTGGTGATGAAGGAGGTGGGGAGCACATCCTGTGCTAAGTGCCAGCAGTTTAGGAAGACCTGCGCCACAGGGCCAAGTCCGAAGCATGGTGGGTGGGAGAGGCGTCAGGAAGGGTCCTTCCTGTGGGTTCACTGCTGACTCAGAAATGAAACCCCCCTCCTCCAGGCCTCCACGGATCCATCTGGGGAAATCCTAATCCTTTCCCTCTCCCTTGGCAGGGTTCCTGCCACTGGAGCGGGAGGCGGCGCGAGGCGGTGCGCTTGGGTCAGGGGGAGGCGGCGGGGGGAGGGGACTCCACTAACTTTGTAGTTCAGCTTCAGGGACCGCGGGGACATTCTGTTCGGCGCCGCGGCCAGGCCAGAGCCTCGGGTGGAGAAGAGAGGGCACCGTGCAGAAGCCATTGCCTCCTGCAGAGCCGCCAGCGTGTCGGGATGAAAGGAGCCGTGAGCCCAGATGCGGGCTTGACCGCGCTGCTCACCTTCCCGGGCCTGCTCTTCATTGTCACCCTGCTGCTCCTGGCCCTGCACCTCCTCACCCAGCGCACCAGGTAAGCGCAGAGGCTGCCCGGGGCCACGCATGCGCGGGATCGCGGCCACACGACCTCGTGGGCACCTGAGTCTCTTCGGGATGGCTGGTGCAGGCAGACCTTGCTCCGGGCCACTGGCGTCTGCGGGAGCCGGGGCGCGGGTAGTGGTGGTGAGGGATATCCTAACAAAGGCTTCGTCCACCTCTGCATGCACTCACCGCAGGTTACAGCTGTTGTGCCCAGCTGGACTTGCAGGCTGTAGCTTCCCAGGTTTGGTTAAGCATGATGCCTTGGCCTTTGCCTGGGCCCATGCACGTTTTGTGGCCCAGAAATCCCCGCATTTCAAGGGGAGAATTTTCTTGAATTTCATCTAGTTCAGAAAGAAAGGTTTATAAGAAAATGTTGGTGTGCGATGTGGGTGCTGCTCCGTGCCTCAGTTTACCCGATTATACCTCACCTGGAAAAATAGAAACAACAGAACTTATCTATCATGGGACTTTTTGTGAGAAACAAATGTGTTAATAGTGTTTATGTCTTCTCTCTATTATTTTTCTCAGGACAACAAATAGTAACAACAGTGAAACTCAAGTGCATAACTATCTGGCTTGAAACTTGGAAGTAGAGAAATGTAAATAAAATTATTCACTTCCAATTTATTTCATCTTTCCATTAGTGCCTTATCTTTTTCATGCACAGTTTTAATGGCTTTTGAGACTCAATTAAATTGGGGAGGATAGTATTACTATTTAAACATCTATCAATGGTTTTGGGGACAATGACACAGTCGAGGACGTTTCTGAAATCCCAGTTGAAAAATATTCAAGATAATAGTATTTGCATTTTCTCATATGTGAGTTTTCAGAGAACTTTCTGGAACTTTCCCTTCCCTCTTCTGTAGTCTTTTACATGCATGCTGCTTCAGAGCCCTAGGTCTTTAACTTCGGGCTCACGTGATTCTACATGAGCTCCAACTTCTCACCGTCAGTCACATGGCACTTCTAGGTACGCAGATGCAAAGGTTGTTTGTTCTAGTCTCCATTTACATGCAGGGCAGGAACAGACAAAGCTAAGTAGTTCATTCTAGACCACTGAGGGTAACTGGGTGAGAATGTGGAACTCGGGAGGACCACAGGGAGGTAAAAGTCAAGGCAGGCTTTCCTCCGGGCATTCTGAGAATAGGCCAGTTTTTCTCTGTTCACTAAATAATGTTTGCTGAAATGAGCATGTCATCAATTTTCAGTTCCTTCACACCTGGAAGACTCTATTGCAGGCCTGTAAAGCACTGCATTCTAGAGCAGTTCACTGTAGTTCAATATGGAAAGATATGAGTATGTACCAGTTGGGGAAGACCCATGTGTCTGATGGCTTCTGTTTTCTGTGTCTGGACAATTTATTCTATCACCGTAGGAAAGCCCTGTCTGATGTCGCCTGTAAAACAGAAACCATGGTTGTAACAAGATATTCTCAATGTTTTGTGTATAATCATATGCTTGAATGCCTATCAATACAAATGTATAAGTAAAAGGAAAGCACTCTATTACAACTTGCCTTTTCCCACTGTATAGTATGCTCAGATGCCATTGCTGATGAATAGATATAGTAACACACACACACACACACACACACACACACACACACACACACACACCCTTGGGCTGTTGTGGATAGTGGAGTTGTAATAGTTGTGAAACCTCCTCAGTCACAATCTATGTCACTACTAATCTTTTTAGGTCCCTGTCATATCACAATTAATTTTGATTGTGCTAGTCTGATAAAAAAAATAAAGCTTTGCCTCTCTCTCTCTCTCTCTCTCTCTCTCTCTCTCTCTCTCTCTCTTTCTCTCTCGTGTGTGTGTGTGTGTGTGTGTGTGTGTGTGTGTGTGGTTACTGTATGAGCGCACATAAGGGCTGCTGAAAGTCAAACCCAGGGCCTTGGGCATGCTAGGCAAGGACTCTACCACTGAGCTACTGCCACAACAAAAGCTTCATTTAAAAAGTAAAAATTCCAATTTCTATTTACTTTTGATAGAGTTATCTCTGAAAGTTTCTTTAATAACTTATTTTCTTTATAGTTATTTATTCCCCCTGCCCCAAGTCGGCATTGACCCAGGGCCTTGTGTATGCTAGACAAGTACTCTACCACTGAGCCACGTCCTAGGCCTTTCTTATGAGGTTCATAGAACTTCACACCCTTCCGTCTCTGCTGCAATTCTATTACTACTTTACTTTGTATTTAAGAGTGTCTGTGTATAACTTTCCTTACTTAGAAAGCATTTTTAAGTCCTGACATGATAAAAATGTCCACCAGTGTTGTCCCTCATCGCCAACTAATGTTTAAGGAGATGGTATCCACACATTGGTTACATTCATTTCCTGTCCTTTGGACAATTGTGTCGGGAATGCTTGTAGTACAGTGTTTTATGGGAACGCGGCATGCTTTACTTGCAAAACTGCTAAGAACAGGGCAACCCAGAAGCCGTTTATTGCTCTTGCCTGCTTTAGTGCATCTTTCATTTTTTTCCTCCTGCCCTGCCCCATGCCCCACCTCCACCCTCCACCTTCCCTTCTGTTTTTTTTTTGTTTGTTTGTTTTTTTGAGACTGAATCTCGGGTTAGTTTGAACTGCTGGGGTCAAATGATCCTTCCACTTTAGTAGCTGAGAATAGAGGGCAGGCCACTGCTTTCAGGCCACTTGGATTTTTTTTTTTTTTTTTTTGTGTGTGTGTGTGTGTAATTCTCTTTCCTTTCCTGGAAGATGACTAGTGAGATTGTCAACCACAGATACCATCATAGTGCGTCAAGGGAGAAGGAGAAGAGGCGTAGCCGTGGTTATCACTTAGAAAAGATGGGAATTACTTAGAATCACCACATATTTTGGACAATAGAGTTAACAGGATTTCCTAATGGCAGATGAGAGAGAGGAATCCACAGTGAACTTTACATTCCCTGGGTTTTTTCTGTAGTTCTCGGGGTGGAAATGGAGTTGGAAAATTGCTACTTGTCCAAAGCAATCACACCATTTTTTAACCCTTCCAACAGTAACATATTCTATTTTACTTGCTCAATAGCATCACCAAAATATAATGAAAACTTCTCTGTAGGCCACAGCAGGAAAATGGCTGTCTGCTGATCAGAAAGCAGGTCCTCACTAGATACTGAATCTACCCCTTGGTCTTGGACTTCCTAATCTCCAGAACAGTGAGAGATAAATTTCTCTTTCTTATAAGCCACTGGGCTTGCGGTATGGTGTTACGGTAATGCTTTGCACTAAAGAAGATGCCATTCAATCCTCAGTGCCCTCTAAATGGGGGTAGCTGCTGAACTCTGCTCAGCCTACAGCTCCGGCACCTTCTCGGCAACTCCACATGTAGAGAGTTGGCCGAGAATTTGAGTGCTGTTTAGATGCAGGTATTTTTAAAGATGCTCATTTTTCACTACTTAGATTTCTTTCCTTGATTTTTGGTTACTCCAGTCTCCTCAAGTGATAGTGTAGCTCTCCTGGGGAGTGCGTAATCCTTCAAACTTGGTCTCCTTTCCCCTTGATTTGTTCTGTAAAGTTCTTAGTCTCTCCACCACCTATTTGGGTCCAATTCTTTAGTAAATATATAATTTCTACAGACATCTGTGGTAATGCCAATTCCTAAGCAACTTCATATTTCTAGAACCCAAATTCTATGTCTAATTATCAGGTATTCTGAGCAGGTGATGTGGAAGGTGTGTGCCCATGCATACACATGTTTTGTTTCTCTTTTATGAACTCACAGGTGTTTTAATTTCAAGGTTTATTTTTTACTTTGTGTGTATGAGTGTATTGCTTGCACGTATTTTTCAGGTTTCAAATCTTAAATTAAAATCTTTGATCCACTTGGAGTTGATTTTCGAGAAGGTAGAAAGAGAGAGAGGGAGGGATTTAGGTCTATTTTTATACACATGGATAGCTTGTTTAAAAGTCAGTTTTTAAGTACATGACTAGTTAAACTTTAACTCCCTGAGCTCTGGGAATCACTGACCTTTTTCTTATCTTTCTAATTTTGATTATCCCAGAATGTTCATGTATGTAGACTAGTAACATGCATTCAAGGCTCCTTTGTGATTGTTTATTGTTCCTTATCACTCATTAATATTCCTTCATATGAATGTGTACAGCGTGTTCTTCTACCTACTAAAGAAAGTCTTAATAGTTTCTAATTTTGGACATCTGTGAAGAAGGTTGCTAAAAATTATTCATGTGAATAAAAGAATTTTGTGTATACTTAAGTTTTCAACTTATTTTGGTAAATACTGATAGCACAATGGCTTTACATGTTAAAGTATATTTAATGTCCTTAGGAAAACTCCAAGCTGTCTTTCAAATTGGCTATGCCACTCTGCTTCCCAACCAGTCCTGAATGAGTGTTCTCATTGATCCATATCCGTGTCATCACTTGGCATTTTCAGTGTTTAGTTCCTAGCATTCTAATAGGTGATTTGGTACTTCTTTCATTACTTTTATCTATAATTCACTGATGGCTTTTGATATGCTTGTTTGCTGTCCACTTGTTTCCCTTGGTCAATTGTCTGCTTGGGTATTTTGCCCAGTTTTTAATGAGATTGTTTTGTTTTGTCCTTGTTGATTCTCAAGTGTTCTTGGTATACTTTGGTCACCAGCCTTTTATTAGTCTGCATTTTGAAAGTATTTTTCTCTCAGTCTATGGATTACTTTTCCATTCTAAATGTCTTTTGCAACTCAAAAGTTTTGTACTTTAAGGCAACTCAACTTATTTCTTTTCTTCTTATTTTGTTGATCATGCTTTAGGTGTTATATTTAAGAAGTCACTACCATATATTTTACATCTTTCTTTTTGTAAATGTTTACCAAAGTAAGTGGTTATTTTTGAGTTACATTTGTAAATTTTCTGAGAAGAGGCAGTTTCATATAACTGCATGCACCTGGCGTTCATTCCTGACTTGAATCCAAATTCCCTCTCTTATCCATTTTGAAATCCTCAATGAATACATTACATGTCTTTGAACCACAATATATCAAATACCTATCATTGTACCACATGTATATTGAACACTTGACTCACTGGAAACCTGAAATATCCAGAGAAAGTTATGATACATTGTCATCCACTGATCACAAAGGCTTTATTCAACAGTTTAGTTTAGTTACCTAATGGTAAGAAAGTAAACTAAAAGTGCTTTCTTCCTTTATTTTTATTTTATGTGCACCTGTGTTTTACCCACATGCAGGTCTTTGCAACATATGCATGCAATGCTCACAGAAGCCAGAAGAGGGCATTAGATTCCCTGGGAACTGGGGTTGTGAGCATTCATGTAGGTGCTGGGAATCTAACCTGGATCCTCTGGAAGAGCAGTGAGTGCTCTTAATCACTGAGCCATCTCTCTAATCTCTTGAAAATATTTCCTGTCAGTGGCCAGCTACCAGCAGTACTGTTGTTCTGGGGTACATTAGCCAACTGTATATGTCACAAATTCTCAAAGAACTGTTAGTTATTTGGGCCTTTTCAATTTCTTAGTCTACTTGTTTTCTTCTGAGTCCTGCTCTGCCTATCTGTCTACATCATTAGCTATTTTAGTTGCCATAACTTAAAAGTAATCTAGACCAAGGAGTAAATTCTTTCTACCAGCCAATGCCTTTGGGGTGCCCCTGTTCTACTTGTGTGGGATTTTCTTCCTTCCTTCCTTCTTTCCTTCCTTTCTTTCTTCCTTCCTTCCTTCCTTCCTTCCTTCCTTCCTTCCTTCCTTCCTTTCTTTTTGGTTTTTTGAGACAGGGTTTCTCTGTATAGTTTTAGAGCCTGTCCTGGAACTCTATCTGTAGACCAGGCTGGCCTCGAACTCACAGACATCCACTTACCTTTGCCTCCTAAGTGCTGGGATTAAAGGCGTGCGCCACCACTGCCCGGCTTGGGATTTTCTATTGCATTGCTTCTCAGCCTGCTTTAGTGAAGAGCTAGTTTTGCTTTTTAACTTTTTCTTTATATTTGCATCTGTTAAAAACATTATTTGGAAAATTAATAAAATTTCTCATAGAGTAAAATTTAAATAACACTTAAACCCAAGGTAATAGTTCTTTAATAGTTGATTCAGTACAAATGACATGGTTCTGTCAAATGGGTCTAAACATTATGAAATCTTGACGTTCAGATTTTGTGCTTATTTCTTTGCAGATGAGAGCTAAGAACACAATATGTGGTTTGTACAAATTTGGACTGTACTTTTAATAACACCTATTTTTATTTTTTCTTTTTGAGATTATAATTTAATTGCATTTCTCCTTTCCTTTTCCTCCCTCTAAACCCTCTTATATACCTTTCCTACTCTCCT
>CABHPQ010151156.1:12701-28837 GCA_902168405.1 Peromyscus aztecus | reverse complement strand
CTGCTCATCGCGGGCCTCACTCGGGAGCGGGGCCTGCTCCACAGCAGCAAATGGTGAGAGGTCGGGGTCGTAAGGGGCGGCGCTGGATCTCGGCCTCGGGGGCTCGCGTGGCTGATGCAGTTTGTGTGGTGTTTCCAGGTCCGCGGAGTTGGCCTTCTCTCTGCCCGCCTTGCCTTTGTCCGAGCTGCAGTCGCCGCCGCCTCTTACAGAGGTAAGGACGTCGGTACAGTGACGTTCCTTAGCCACAGGGGGCTGTGGCCCAAGAGGTCTTCAGCGCCCTGTCACTGGAGGAGAGCCAGCTGCTCGGTGGGAATGATGTAGTTGAAACGCCGGCGTTTGAGCTGGGCCTTGCAAGCGAAGTCATGTGTGGGGGTTGCTTGTGCCTTGGAGGATGCAGTCTCTGCTGTTAACTTAAGCCGGAGAGAGTTGGCGAACAGTTATTGTTTGAGATTTCAGCCTTGATGGGGTTGAAGGGATGGCTCAGTGGTTAAGAAGCCCGTTCGATTTCCAGCACCCTCAGCAGGCGTCTCAAAATCACTTGTAACTCCAACTTCAGGGCATCCTATACCGTCCATTCTCCACGGGCGGGCACACACACACACACACACACACACACACACACACACACGTGGTACACAGATACACATACATACACATAAAGAAAAATAGATCTTCAAAAAAAGTCATCCTTGGGCTGGAGAGATGGCTCCTCAGTCAGCAGCACTTGCTGCTTTTCTCGAAGAACTGAGTTAGATTCCTAGTATCCACAGAGGCAGCTAACAGTTGCCTGTAACAAAGTTCCAGGGAGATCCGAGGCCGCCTTCTGGCCTTGGAGGGCATCACATATGCATACGATGCTGCACAGACATATTCAGGTAAACCACTCATACACAGGAAATACAGACAAAAGCAAACCCCTGGAGCCTTTTAGGTTTTGAAGCCAACCTGGATAATGCTAATAGGAAACATAAAGTTTTTGCAGCAGAGTGAAATCATTCTTCTACACCGTTGCTCTTCGTTGCAAATTGATTAAGAGTATGGGTTTGGGCTGGGCTATGGCACATACTTTTAATCCCACTCAGGAGGCAGAGGTAGGCAGATCTCTGAGTTCTTCTGAGGCCAGCCTAGGCTACAGAGGGGGGAGTTCCAAGACAGCCAAGGCTACACAGAGAAATCCTGTCTCGAAAAGCCCTGCCCCTACCCCCCCCCCAAAAAAAAAGTACCAGGCACATAGGATTCAGTAAAATTAACCATTCTCATTAACAGCAGGAGATGGAGTGCATGGGACTTGCAAGTAGATTTTCATCTGTATTTCAGGCTTGTTCTCTACTAATGCCATCAGTGTTGGCAGGCGAATTAGAAGTGGAAAGCTTTCTGCTGCTGGGTGTGGTGGCTCATGCCTGTAATCTCAACACTTGGGATACTGAGGCAGGGGGATTGCCAGTTGCTTGAGGCCAGCCTATTGAGTGAGCACCTACTTCAACCCTCCAACCCCCTCCCAAATGTGACAGCCTTTTCACCTATAGATAGTATTAATTTCCAGTTTCCAGGAAGATTAAGTAAGGCAGGGACGGTGAAATGAAGCATATATGATTTTATATGACTTTAAAATCCTTGTGATTTGATCCTTGCATCTGCCTTATTACCTTGTACGTCTCTGGGCTGACTGTCCCAGTGCCGAGGCACATTGATGTCCTGAGTAGGATAAAGCTTTGTTGAATGAGTAAAGAATGAACAATATCAAATGAGAGAAGAGCTTCAGTAAATATCCCCCTCTCGAGAATTCATGTCACGAGGGCCAGATAAGAGGCTGACAACTTGAGTTTGGATCCCTGGACCACACAAAGTGGAGGAAGAGAATTGACTTCTGAAAGTTGTTCTCTGGCCTCTACAGGCTTGCTGTGGCGTACGCATGTGTATACACACACACACACACACACACACACACACACACGAAGTAAGTGTAAACTACATAAATAATTTTTGAGAACTCATGTAATCCTTGGGTTTTATAGACATTATAATTGTTATCTATCGGCCAGGTTAATAGCTTTCACGTTGCTATGAGATGTATTGACTTAGCCCCTTTGCTGATTTGTTGAGCACTTACTGTTTTTATTTTATTTTTTTTCTCTAAGGACTGTCATGGAAGAAATATTTAAATCTAATTTAGCCTTGATCTAAAATTTAGAGTAAACAGTAAAACTTCAGGTATTTGGTTTGGTTTTGTTTTCTTTTAGGTACTGAACCTAGGACCTGTGCTAAGCAAGCGTTCTAACACTGAGCTATATTTTATATTGGCAGCTCTCTTCTTACTAAAAAAAAAAAAAAAAAAAGAAAGAGAGAGAGATTTGTTTTCATTTTCTGTGTATGGGTGTTTGTCTGCATTTGCATATGTGCCCGGTGCTTATGGAAGCCAGCAGATGGTGTCAGATTCCCTTTATGCTGCCTTGTGGGTGCTAGGAACCAGACCCAGGTCCTTTGCAAGAGCAGCCAGTCCTCTTAACTACTGAGCATCTCTCCAGCCCCACTCTTTGTTTTGAGATGGGAGTCTCACTCAGGGACCCAGGCAGGGCTTAAATTTGCCATCTTCCTGCTTCACCTTTCTGAGTAGCTCAAATTAAAGGCCTATGCCACGAGGCCTGGATGAAACTTTCATTTAAAACCAAATACCTCTGAATTACATTGTCTCTAACTTGGAGCAGAACATTCTGGGTGTTTACTTTTACTTATTTATTTTTTGAGACGAATCTCATTATGTAGCCTTGTGTGCTGGATAGTTTTATGTCAGCTTGGCACAAGCTAGAGTTATCTGAAAGGAGGGAACCTCAGTTGAAAAAATGCCTCCATAAGATCCAGCTGTAAGGCATTTTCCTCCCTCCCTTCCTTCCTTTCTTTTCTTCTTTTTCTTTTTTCTTTTTTGTTTTTTTTTTCAGAGACAGGGTTTCCCTTTGAAGACCAGGCTGGCCTCGAATTCAGAGAGATCCACTTGCCTCTGCCTCTGCCTCCCAAGTACTGGGACTAAAGGCGTGCACCACCACCTCCAGGCCTCCCTCCTTGCTTGTAATGTATTTTCTTAATTAGTGATTGATGTGAGAGCCCAGTCCATTGTGGGTGGTACCATCTCTGGGCTGGTAGTCTGGGTTTTATAAGGAAGCACCATGAGCAAGCCATGAGGAACAAGACAGTAAGCAGCACCCCTCCATGGCCTCTGCATCAGCTCCTGCCTCCAAGTTCCTGCCCTGTGTGAGTTCCTGCCCTGACTGCTTTTGATGATGATACGGAACTGTGAGTGAAATAAATCTTTTCTTTCCCAAGTTGCTTTGGTCATGGTGTTTCATTATAGCAACAGTAACCCTAAGACACTCTGGCTGGCCTGAACTTGTTATGTAGACCAGGCTGACCTTAAGCTCACAGAGCTCTGCCTGCCTCTGCCTTTTGAGTGCTGGGATCAGAGGTATGCACTACCATGCCATGTAGTGATCAGAAGATGACTTTTGGGAGTTAGTTTTCTCCTCCTACCATGTGGGTCCTGGGTATCAAATTCAGATTTTCAGGCTTGGTGACATTGAGTCATTGCTGGCTCCAAAAAATACAAATTTAAAGGCTGTATAGTCCCAAGTAGTAAAACTTTCTGAGTTACATAGGTGCAAGAAGAGTTAGGAATATTATCTTATATGTGTATGTTTATGCAGTTTTGCATAATTTTTTGGTAGTGTTTGCTGGTCTCAGACTTAGTGTGTACACCAGATTGGCCTTGGGTTTTCAAAGATCCCCTTTCTTCTGCCTACTGAGTGCTGAGTTATAGGCACCATACCTGTCCTGGATGAATTTCATCATAATTCACGTAAAGTTTTATTTATTTACTTACTGTATACGTATGTGTGTGCATGCATGCCATGGCACATATGTTGAGGTCAGAAGATAGCCTGCAGGTGTAGATGAAGTTTTCCTGTCCCACTCTCAAATAATCACTAAGAGGCTTAGTACAAATTATAAATGCTCTGTCAATAGCTCAGGCTTGTTACTAACTAGCTCTTACAACTTAACCCATTTCTATTAATCTATGTGCTGTCCTGAGGCTTGGGACTTTTATCTCTGTCCTATTTTGTATGTCCAACTCGTTCTCCATCTGGCTGGCGACTTCTCTGACTCCACCCTTCCTCATCCCATCATTCTCAGTTTGGCTTTCCCACTTCACTTTATCCTGTTACTGGCCAGTCAGCTTGTTTATTAAACCAATCATAGCGACATATATTCACACAGTGTACAGAAGGATTATTCCACAGTATGCTGGAGTTGGTTCTCCTTCTGCTACATGGGTCCTAGGAATTGACTCAGGTTTTCAGGCTTGGTGGCAAGTGTTCTTAACCTTCTGAGTCACCTTGCTGGCTCCAGCAAACCAGACTTGTGTATGACAGGCAGGGATATTCAACACTATAGTAATGAGGATGACCTTTTTTTCTCCGTTCAAGATGCCATCTTCTCCTCTCCCTGCCTTTCCCCTTTTCTTCTTTCCCCTTCTGACTCTCCTCCCCTCTTCTCTTTCTTTTGACGCAGGGCCGCTTGGTGCCCAGGCTGGGTTCAGACTTGCTGTAAAGCTGAGGATGGCCTTGACTGCATCCTCCTGCTTCTGCCCCCAAGTGTTGGGATTGTAGGCATGCACTGGGGTTCCGTGTAGGCTGCTGAATCTGGTTTTTATGTGCGGGTGGCAGGCACTTTACTCCTTGAACCATCTCCCCAGACCCCAGCTTTGTTTTGTTTTTGAGACAGAGTCTCATTATGTAGCACTGGCCGCCCTGAGTCTCACTCTGTAGCCCAGGCTTCATTTGAACTCACAGAGATCTGCCTGCCTTTGCCTCCCACCCCAATGGCTGGGATCAAAGGTGTGTAGCACCATGCCAGGCCCCACTTTTTATTTTGAAAAAAAAAAACTTTAGAAAAAAAGTTCTTTGGCTTTACAAGTGATACATTTATTTAAAAAATACTATATAAATGCATGTATTTACACATTTTGGGGAAGGAGAAATAATTATTTTCCTGTATCTTGAAATTAATGGATATGCTTTTCATGGTAAACTTTGGCTGTCTTTGTCCTAACCACTCGCATAACCTTGTTTTTTCTAGGAGGATGCCCAGGATGTGGACGCTTACACCCTGGCTAAGGCCTACTTTGATGTTAAAGAGTATGATCGGGCAGCACATTTCCTGCATGGCTGCAATAGCAAAAAAGCCTATTTCCTGTATATGTATTCCAGATACCTGGTGAGGTCACTTTAAGATGTTACTCTGCCTTCATTGAAGCGTCTGTATTTGGAACCAAGAGGATTTTTTTTTTTTTGGTTTTTCGAGACAGGGTTTTTTTTGTGTAGCTTTTGGAGCCTATCCTGGAACTTGATTTGTAGACCAGGCTGGCCTCGAACTCACAGAGATCCGCCTGGCTCTGCCTCCTGAGTGCTGGGATTAAAGGGGTGCGCCACCACCGTCTGGCAAGAGGAAAATTTTTAATTAAAAAGAAATTATATATGTGAATGTTTTACCTGCATGTGTGCATGTGTATCATGGGTGGGCCTGGTACCAGTAGAGGCCTGAAGAGGGCATTGGATTCCCTGAAGCAGGAGTTACAGATGGTTATGAGCTGCTCTGTGGGTGCTGGGATTTGAATCTGGACCATCTGGAAGAACAGTCATTGCTCTTGACTGCTGAATCATTTCTCCAGCCTTGAAAACGTTAAATAGCTAGGTAGTGGGTCACCAAGTGAGTGTTCTTAATAATAACTATATTGCAGTAATGATAATTAAAAAAAAATGATGCCAGGCCTGGTAGTGCACACCTTTAATTCTAGCGCTCAGGAGGCAGAACCAGGTGGATCTTTGTGAATTCAAGGCTAGCCTGGTCTACATAGTGAATTTCTAGCTGACTAGGGCTACACAGAGTCTTAAAAAATAAAGAAAGAAAAAAGAGGAGTGTAGCAAAGTTTAAAGAAATGGCAACATAAGAAAATGTAGGTAGGATGATTGACAACAGGATGACTCTTTTCTTTGGGTTCTGGAAGGATCTGTATGAATTGCTGCTGATGCTTAAGAATTGGCAAGGTGTGGTGGTGTCTATAATCTCCATACTCTAGATGCAGAGAGTTAAGGGTCCCAGCAGGTCTGAGGCCATCTTGGTCTGCACAGTGACATAGTGAGTCCCAGGCCAGGTAGTGTGGAGGTCCTAACTCAGCAAAGGCCTGAAAGCAGGACGTGGTGATGTACACTTAGAATCCGAGTGCTTGGGATGCCAAGGCAGAAGGAATGAGTTTGAAACCAGTTGGGGCTGCATAGTATAGTCCCGTCTCAATAAATAAATAAACAAGCCAACAAACAGATAAATAAATAAAATAAAGGAAACCCTCTCCCCATTCCACCCCCAAAAAACAGAATTGAGTTAAAAAGTCTCAGTTGATTTAAGGTTTTATGAACTCATTTATCACTTATTTGTAGTATATTTATTACTTTGTTTCATGGCTGTTGACAATTTTTAATATAAAGGACAATGCAGCCTTGTATGGCAGCATACACCTGTAATCCTAGCACTCAGAAGGCAGAGGCAGGAGAATTTCTCCTAGTTTAAAGACTGCCTGGTCTGTATTGACAATTTTAGGTCAGCTGTGTGGCTATAATAGTAGAACCTTTCCAGAAAGCCTAAATAAATAAGTGACAATGTGAGCAAAATTAATATTGTATTTATAACTCTGTTTTGGATACTGTCTTACTATGTACCCTAGCCCAGGCTGCCCCGGAACCATTGTCCTCCTGTGGGTAGCTCTGCAGAGTGCCAGGGTTACAGGCATGCACTACCACATGTGGCTTTTCTTGTGTTCTTTCTTTGTTTTTTTTTTTTTCCATTCCAAGACTGGGTTTTTCTGTGTGTCTCTGGTCATCTTGGAACTCTCTCTGTAGACCAGGCCTGCCTCTGTCTCCCAAATGCTGAGAATGAAGGCATGCGCCACCATGCTCAGTTTGACTCCTTTTTAAAAAACAGAACATTTGCCAGGTGGTGGTGGGGCACGCCTTTAATGCTAGCACACAGGAGGCAGAGGCAGGTGGATCTCTGTGAGTTCGAGGCCAGCCTGGTCTACATAGTGAGTTCCAGAACAGCCAGAGCTACACCGCAAAACTCTCTCGAAAAACCAAAAAACCAACCAAACAAACAAAATCTTCATATGGCATGTCTGATGTATCTTACCCATTTTTTGTTCTGTTATCCATAAACTGACCAGCATACTAAGCTGCTGCATTCATGGTGGGCAGACATTCTTAGCTACAGCTTCAGCCCCAATGTCCATTGCTGATTTTTCCCTAAAACAGACTGTTTCCTCCCCAGAACACCTTTCCCTGATATTTTGAAATTGTTGTTTCCACTCTAGCATTCTTTCCATACTTAATCCATACAAGGCATTATGCTTCCAGTAAGAGCCGCCATCCCCTTCCACATTTATTTCTCTGCTTAGTATCAACATGAACTCACATATTCTCATATTTTTAGTGATCTATGATTCATTACTATACTTAAGTCTTTGGTGCTCAGTGTACCCCACCTTTAGCCAGTGGGAACACCTGAATGGTGGTTGTTTAGAAGGTGGGTGTTATTTTGCGTAGACTTTAGTTAGCCCTGTAGATAGAATCAGGCTGCTGAGTTTAGGAAGCATTTTAGATTAAGCTGAAAAAAAAAACGTATTTGTTAATTTTTTTCCCTCCTCTCTTACAGTCTGGAGAGAAAAAGAAGGATGACGAAACAGTTGATAGTCTAGGTATGGTTTTGTTTTTTCCTGTCTAACTTTTTGTCCTAAAAAGCAGGTCTGCACACTTAGATGCATACAGGCCATATAGGTACCATAAGTAGACTGCATGGCCCATGAAGAATGGAGAGCTCATGGCTTATCTCAGCTCCCTGGTTGTCTATCCAGCTCCACCTCAGGGCTGCTGTGGGAATCGATCTGGTGGCTTCTTTGATTCCCTTAACCCATGCTTGTTTTCTGCAACCTACGGTGGGCAATTCAGTTTTAATTGAAACTTGTGATTGGTAAACATTGATAACCTAGGACTGCACACCAGCCATCATCTAGAGTAAATGGATGGTGGAAGGGGTTGCAGCTAGAATTTTGGTTGCTGATAACAGAAATATATGTGTGTGTCTGAGGATGACAACGAACGTCTTTTCTCTCCTAGGACCCCTAGAAAAAGGACAGGTGAAGAACGAGGCCCTCAGAGAGCTGAGAGTGGAGCTCAGCAGGAAGCACCAGGCCCGGGGACTCGATGGGTTTGGCCTTTACCTGTGAGTGTTCCTGGGGTTTGACACTTTCAACAGCACCTTTGCCCCTTGAGTAGAGGAGACGTTCTCAGGCACTAACCTCCCTGGTGGCTGTGACTTTCTTTCCCAGGTACGGGGTGGTGCTTCGGAAACTGGACTTGGTGAAGGAGGCCATTGATGTGTTTGTAGAGGCTACTCATGTTTTGCCTTTGCACTGGGGAGCCTGGTTGGAGCTGTGTAACCTGATCACAGACAAAGAGATGGTAAATTGACATAAGCTTCGTGGGGAACTTTGCAATCTGTGATAGTCTCGTGGGGGGAAGGAGTGCTCCCACTGTCCACTTGGTTTGTAGTCAGCTCTTTGCTGGCCCCAGCCCTTTCACTGTGTTGTTTGTTTGAACTTGCGAGGTAGCCTAGGGTTTATTTAACCTGTGGTTCTTCTGCCTCCTCGTACCTCCCTCCCTGGGAGTATAGGTGTGTACTGTCATGCCTGGCTTTTTGTTTGTTTGAGAAAGAGGCTCTCTATGTAGCCCTGGTTATCCTGAAACTCTGTGTAGACCAGGCTGCCTCTGTCTCCCAAGTGCTGGAAATTAAAGGTATGTGCCATTATGATCTGCCCTGAAATCTTTTTTTTTTTTTTTTTTTTTTTTTTTTGGTTTTTCCAGACAAAGTTTCTCTGTGTAGCTTTGTGCCTTTCCTGGAACTCACTTTGTAGCCCAGGCTGGCCTCGAACTCACAGAGATCCTCCTGGCTCTGCCTCCTGAGTACTG
Source organism: Peromyscus aztecus (assembly GCA_902168405.1). Classification (NCBI taxonomy): domain Eukaryota; kingdom Metazoa; phylum Chordata; class Mammalia; order Rodentia; family Cricetidae; genus Peromyscus; species Peromyscus aztecus. The sequence goes on along the minus strand of CABHPQ010151156.1, from coordinate 19,772 downwards.
GGATTAAAGGCGTGCGCCACCACCACATGGCTCTGAAGTCTTTTTTAACAGTTGCTATTTTGTTTAGTATTCATTTTGTCCTTCTTCAATAGTTGAGAGAAGCAACTAAAGTTGCTCCTTAAAGGGCTAAAGGTAGGCCAGGCATAGTGGTGAGTGCTTTTAATCCCAACACCTGGAAGGCAGGACTGTATGAGTTCAAGGCTCTCTTTATCTATGTATTGAATTCCAGGCCAGCCAGGGCTACATTGTGAGACCTTGATTCCCCCTCCTTGTTTTTTTTTTTTTGAGACAGGGTTTCTCTGTGTAGTTTTGGTGCCTGTCCTGGATCTCGCTCTGTAGACCAGGCTGGCCTCAGACTCAGCCTGGCTTTGCCTCCTGAGTGCGGGGACTAAGGGTGTGCGCCACCGCTGCCCGGCGAGACCTTGTTGTAAAAACAACAAAAACTGAAGGTGGGTTGGTTCTTCTGTTCCCCCAGTCATGGTATGTGTCTAAGTCAGTGTCTGAAATTACACCTTTGTCTGTATTCCCCTCTGTGTTAGACTTTCCTTGAAATCAAAATACGCAAAAGCAGTTTTTTCATCTTGCATATCAAAATCTCTCTTCTCTTGCCTATCAAATTTTTTTCTTCCTTCCTGCTTGATCACTGCTATCACTACTCAAGATAGCCTGCGTTTGGGTGGGGGTGGTACTGTTGATGCTGGACATAGTAGGCATTAAATCTAGATCCTTCCCTGAATGAGAAGCATCCTAAGTCCAAGATGCCCAGTCTCAGCACCTCCATGCCTGTCATCGCCTTTTCCCCCGTCTCTGATCCCAGGATGAAACAGTGCCATGGCTACTGTTCTCTAGGAATCTTTGTCATGGTGGCTTGTCACTCTGTTAGCATCTCAGACCTGGATTACTTCATTAAATAATAACTTTCTCTCTAGCTTCTGGTTTACACTCTTCCATTTCCAAGTCATCCTGCAGTTTCCAAAATTCCTTTTTTTTTTTTTAAATTCAAAAGACTTATTTAGTTTTATGTGTACAAGTGTTTGCTTGTATGAATGTATGTGCACCATATGTGTGCATGGTGCCCAAGGAAGTCAAAAGAAGGCATCAGAATCTCTGGAATTACAGGCAGTTATGAGCCATACTGTGGGTGCTGGGGATTGAACCCAGGTCTGCTCTGCAAGAGCATCCACTCCCCCACCCCCCACCAGAGTGACCTCTTTATGTAGAGGTTGCTGACCTGGAACTCTCCATGTAGAACAGACTATCACAGAGATCCTCTTGCCTTACCTCCCAAGGAGGAGACAAGGTTTTTCTGTGTAGGTCTGGTTCCTAGAACTTGATGTGTAGTCCAGGCTGGCTTTGAACTCACAAAGATCCTCCTGCCTCTGCCTCCCAACTGCTGGGATTAAAAATGTGCATCAACATGTATAGCTCTTTATTATTTTTTTAAAAGATGGCCTCTCTGTGACGACCAGACTGACATCAACTTCATGGCCATCTTTCTATCTCAGCCTCCTGAGTGCTAGGATTACATGAAGGAGCCGTCTTAAAACACTTTGGTGGCAGAAATTTTTTTTTTGTTTTTTGAGACAGGTTTCTCTGTATAATTTGGTGCCTGTCCTGGATCTTGCTCTGTAGACCAGGCTGGCCTTGAACTCAGAGATCCACCTAGTTCTGCCTGCCGAGTGCTGGGACTAAAGGCATGCCCCACCACCGCCCAGCATGGTGGCAGAAATTCACAGTCATTTCTGACAGTATCTTGTTTTCTGGTATGTGATAGGATCCACTTTTTTTACACAAAGCTAGTTTCCTTGTTTTCAACACTGTACCTTAATTATTGCCCTTTCCTGGAATGCTGTCTTTTTTCTCTTCTCTGTGCTCAAAACAACTTAGTCTGAAGTTTTGTGGCTTTTGTTTGTTTTGTGTTTTGTTTTTTTAAAGTCTATCCTACTGGGTCATTCTCTCCTATTTATGCTTATAAATCAAATTCAGTGATACTACCCTATAATCATTTGTAGGTGTTCTAATAAAATTTTAGTGATAAATCCTTTCAGAAAATAATGCTCTTTTTTTGGTGTTGTTTTGGGAGAAAGACCAGATTATACTAAATGTGTCCCTCTCTCTGGGTGCTAGCTGAAGTTCCTGTCTTTACCCGACACCTGGATGAAAGAGTTCTTCCTGGCTCATATATACACAGAATTGCAGCTGATAGAGGAGGCCCTGCAGAAGTATCAGCATCTCATTGATGTGGGCTTTTCCAAGAGCTCATACATCGTTTCCCAGATCGCAGTTGCCTATCACAATATCAGAGGTGGGTGAATAAGATGCTGGAATGCTGGCGGACTCGGGGTGCAGTTGTTTGGGGTTTGAACTCTGCTTTCTTTTTGCAGATATCGACAAAGCCCTTTCTATTTTTAATGAGCTGAGGAAACAAGATCCTTACAGGATTGAAAATATGGACACATTCTCCAATCTTCTTTACGTCCGGGTAATTTGTTTCTCTTGATTGAGCTTGATGAAGCTCCTGCATTAGATATCATGTTTGCATTAGCTAAAGAAAAAACAACTTCAGGGTGCTTTATCGGGCTCATGTGGTCTTTCTCTTTTTTCTCCCCAGAGCATGAAGTCTGAATTGAGTTATCTGGCCCATAACCTCTGTGAAATTGATAAATACCGAGTAGAAACATGCTGTGTAATTGGTGAGTTAGCCACTTTTATTTCTTTTAATCTATCTCTTTTCTGTAGATGAACAGTCTTATTAAATAAGAAACACAGAGCCAAATGCAGAGTTAAAAGCCCAAGAGGTCAGAGCAGTAGTAAGAGCTGAGACTTAAAACCGCCTTCTTACCCTTCCTGCTGCTGTTGTCCTTCCATTCAGCAAGAGACCTACTTCCTGTGTATCTGTCTTTTTATTGACTTTCTGTTCTGCCTTCTCATTGGTTGTATACCCAACCACATGACCTCCTCATCACTGCCTGTCCATACAGACCTCCAGGTCTTCTATGGTTGGTGTTGAGATTAAAGGTGTGTGTCTCCATGCTGACTGTATCCTTGAACACACAGAGATCTGCCTGTCATGTGATCTGGATTAAAGGTGTGCGCCACCACTGCCCGGCTTCTGCTATGGCTTGCTATTAGCTTGGACCCCCAGGCAACTTTATTTATTAACATACAAATAAAATCACATTTCAGTACAAATGAAATATCACCATACTTTTCTTTTTGAGACAAAGTCTCTATATATAGCTCTGGAACTTGCTGTGTAGACCAGGCTGGTCTTGAACTCACAAAGATAGCCTGTATTTATTTTCCTCCTGGATATTGGGATTAAAGGTCAAGACAGAGCTACCACACTTGGCTCTACCTTGATTTTTTTGAGATAGGATCTGTTTCTGAACCTAAGTTCAACCAGTTATATAGACTATTTGGCTAAAACTCATCTCACTAGACCTATTTTTATGATTATTTTTACTATATTTCTTTATTTGTGTGTGTATGTGTCTGTGTGTGCATGCATGTATGTACCAAGATGTGTGTGCCAAGGTGCACATGTGGTGTGGTCTGAGGACAACTTGAAGAAGTTGTACCATGTGGGTCCCAGGGATCAAATGTAGGTTATCAGGCCTGGTAGCAAGTTCCTTTAACCTCTGAGCCATCTTAGAGGATTTTTTCTTTTTTCTTTTCTTTTTTGGTTTTCCAAGATGGGGTTTCTCTGTGTAGCCCTGGCTGTCCTGGATCTCGCTCTATAGACAGGGCTGCCTTGAGCTCACAGAGATCCAACTGCCTCTGCTTCCCAAGTGCTGGGATTAAAGGCATGCACCATCACCTGGCTGGGATTTTTTTTTTTCTTTTTTCTGTTTTTAATTTTAAATTTTATGTGTGTATTTACTTGCGTGTATGTCTGTGTACTGTGTGTATACCTGGTGTCCGTGGAGGCCAGAAAAGAGCTTGGTCCCCTGGAACTGGAGTTATAGGTAGTTGTGAGCAGCCATGTGGGTGCTGGGTATTGAACCCTGGTCCTTTGGAACAGTAGCCCATGCTCTGAACTGATGAGCTACACTCAGACCCATCTTGGAGGTATTTTGAGAGAGTGTCTCACCCTAGCCCAGAATGACCTAGAGCCCTTTAGGCCCTACCGGCTTCTAACTCATGGTGGTTCTTCTGCTCTAGATTCCCAAGTGTTAGGGTTATTGACATGAGCTTCCATGGCTGACTTGCTTTTGAAATTTTTTTTTTTTTTCTTTTTCAAGACAGGATTTCCCTGTGTAACAGTCCTGGCTGTTCTGGAACTCACTCTGTAGACCAGGCTGGCCTCGAACTCACTGATATCCACCTGCCTCTGCCTTCCAAGTGCTGGGATTAAAGGCATGTGTCACCATTGTCCACCTTAAATTTTTATTTTAAAAACTTGTTTGTGCTTACACCTTGGCCTGTAAGTACAGGTGCCCACAGAGGCTAGAGGTGTCAGATCCCTCTGGGGCCTCATGACACAGGAGCTAAGAGTCACACCCAGGTCCCCTGCAAGGGCAGGATCCACCCTTAGCTGCCGAGGCACCTTTCCAACTCTGCAGGATCCACCCTTAGCTGCTGAGGCACCTTCCCAACTCTGCTCAGCTTGCTTTTGTGTTTTTGAGACACTTCTCTCAGTTTCATCCTTTTTCAGCTCGAAATGTAACCAATGGAGGATGACCTTGATTCTTCTATCACCTCCCAAAGGCCAAGACTGCAGTCTGGTGCTCCCCCGCCCAGTCAGTATTTTGGTTGGTTGTTTTTGAGACGTGATCTCATATCTACAATTCACTCTGTGGCTGAGGGTGACCTTAGCCTCCTGACTGCTCCCAAGCAATGAGATTGCAGGTGCAGGTGCACTCCTTGTTCTGTTTTCTTTTTTTCTTTCTCGAGACAGGGTTTCTCTGTGTAGCTTTGGAGCCTGTCCTGCCCAGGCTGGCCTCGAACTCACGGAGATCCACCTGCCTCTGCCTCCCGAGTGCTGGGATTAAAGGCATGTGCCACCACCACCTGGCTCTGTTTTGTTTCTTAAGTGACATAGTCTATCTCCAGAGCCCCCACTTTCCTGGAACTGACTACATAGACCATGCTGACCTAGAACTCATACACATCCTCCTGCCTCTGCCTCCTGAGTACCAGGATTAAAGGCGTGAGCCACCTTGCCTAGGGCAAAGATATTTTTATAGAGCAACCCTGTTGCTTTCTTCTAGGTGAACATGAAGTTGAGTTTGAACTTAAATAACAGACATAGAGTACAAACGGTGAATATAATTGATTTCTCATAAAATAAACTAAAACTATTTTAAAAACATCTGGAGAATTTTTGCTATTTGTTGTTTTACCAAAATGGAATCTCCTATGTAATTACTTCAGATTTTCATTATCTTACTTAACAGTATCTCATGTTCTCTGAAAGTTAGTACAATACATATTGCAGTCTATGTTTTGGCTGGCTTATTTGTGTATGTGTAATTTATACCTAAGGGAAATTTTATTTTGAGTTTTGAGGTAACATCTCAACCTACAGCCAAGACGGACTGGAACTCACTGTGTCTCCCAAGGTGGCCTGCAGCTCTAGGCAGACCTGCCTCATCCTCCTGAGTGGGGTCACTGTATCCAACCAAAGGGGGAGTTTGTGGAATTTTGTTTTGTTTATTGCACTTTTTCCTCTTTATAATACTTGTCTGAGTATGTTCTCATTCCATATAAAACAGTGGTTCTCGGCCTTTCTAGTGCCGTGACCTTTAATACAGTTCCTCATGTTGTGGTGACCCCAACCCTAAAAATATTTTTGTTGCTACTTCATAACTATAATTTTGCTACTGTCATGAATCATAATGTAAATGTCTATGTTTTCCGATGGTCCTAGACAACCCCTGTGAAAAGATCATTTGAACCCCAAGGGCCCACCACAACGCACAGGTTGACAATCGCTGATAAAAAAAAAACACACACGCGTCAGATGTGATGGTTATTTGCTTTGTAAAAGTAGTCCAAATTACATTCTCACGTGTGCCTTTTATTTTTCTCATTCAGCGGTATGTTATGAAAACCCCTTCAGGTTGGGGCTGGAGGCTCAATGGTAGAGAGCTTGCCTGGGCCCCAAATTCACTCTCCAGCACTGATAAATGAAAAACTAAATACAGTTTAAAAAAAAGAAGAAAAGACAACCCTTCAAGTCTCATGATAGCTCTAGTTGTTCTTTAAGAGAAGAAAACCTTTGTTGGAAAGGTTATCAAGCCACAGGATTTACCTGCCCTTTTCTTGTTTCTTTCTCTTTTTTTTTTTTTTTTTTTTGACTGTATGTGTTTGTGAGGGTGTTGGATCCTGGAGTTACAGAGAGTTGTGAGCGCCATGTGGGTGCTGGGAATTGAACTCAGGACCTCTGGAAGAGCAGTCAGTGCTCTTAACTGCTGAGCCATCTCTCCAGCCCCGATTTACCTGCTTTAATCTGCCAGCAACATTACACTCTGACTCCATTAGCACAAGAATTTTCATTTGTCTGTTTTCAGTCAACGCCTTTCCCTGACCCAGGCCACTGGTTAGCTGTCTAGTTCATAATTTTGCCTCTTATAGGAATTTTATGTAAATTAATACTACTTAATGTTAATAAAATCTTATTGCTTGATTTCTTTTAGTTAGTATTTTTCTCTCTGCCTCCCTCCTTCCCTCCCTCTTTCCTTCCTTCTTCCTTTCTTTTTTTTCTGGCTTCCTAGAGCTTACTCTGTAGACCAGAGTGGCCTCAAACTCAGAGCTCTGCCTGCCTTTCCCTCCCAAATGCTAGGATTTAAGGTATTTGCCGCCCATTCATCCCGCATGCTTTTAAGACTTACAAATGTAGGGCTGGAGAGATGGCTCAGAGGTTAAGAGCACTGGCTGCTCTTCCAGAGGTCCTGAGTTCAATTCCCAGCACCCACATGGTGTCTCACAACCATCTGTAAAGAGATCTGGCGCCCTCTTCTGTATACATAATAAATAAATAAACCTTAAAAAAAAAAAAAAAAAAGACTTACAAATGTAGCCGGGCAGTAGTGGCACAGGCCTTTAATTCCAGCACTCTGGGAGGCA
>CABHPQ010151155.1:0-16304 GCA_902168405.1 Peromyscus aztecus | reverse complement strand
ACACACACACACACACACACACACACACACACACACACACACACACACACACTTTAAAACTATTTCAAAAGCTTAAAGAACAAACGCAGTGTGAGCAAGTCCTTTGGTGGAGAAGTTCAAGGGCAGAGTGCATCTTCCCAAGACGTACGTGGGAGGAAAGAACAGCGCTAAGTCTGTGGCAGACCATCCCGGGTCGATGCCTTAACGGAGTGTTGACTGTAACGACGACACCACCTGCCGAACCAACCCAGCAAAGGGACGCTTGGCTGCTCGGCTTTACCATTCACTCCGAGTGAGTGACGCAGGTGGAGAGGAACCAGGTGAGGCATAGTAGTTACTACTTCCGTTGTTGTTAGGACAACGTACCTGACCTAAGCAACTGGGGGAAGGAAGGGTTTATTCCGGCTCACAGTTTGAGAGTCCCTCACGGTGGAGCCGGAGGGATCTGGTCACATTATGTCCACAGTCGGAAGCTAGGGCCCAAGTAGCTTTCTCCTTTTTAAGCCGTCTGGGACCCCAGCCTAGCACATGATACCACTCACATGTAGGATGAGTTTTCCCAGTCTGAATTAGTATGATATAGACAATCCTTGGCGCACACACACACACACACACACACACACACACACAGATTTGTCTCCAAGATGATTCCAGGTCCTATAATATAAACCATCGCACAAGGTTTATATTGAATTGAAGGTAAACAAATTTGTTCTAATGGGACAACGACAAAAAAAAGCATTTGAGAGCGCTAGGGAGCTGGCTTAGTGGGTAAGGGCGTTTGCTGCTCAAGCATGAGGACCCAAGTTCAAATCCCCAGCACGCACATTAAAAGCCAGGTCTGGTCACAGGGGCGGCGGCGGCGGCGGCGCGGGGAACAAGAGAATTATTGAATTCTCTGGCCTGCCTGCAGGTTCAGTGATAAATCTCACTGGGAATAAGAGCACAATAGGGCAGGACACTGGACATGGACATGTGTACCTACACACACACACACACACACACACACACACACACACACACACACACCACAGTATGCTGTCATCAGAACCTTTTATTTTTTCTTCTCTGAGCTTTGGCAAGTCCATTTGCAACGTAGGGAATGTGGTCTGCCTCTCAGAAAAAGACAACCCACGGTTGCACGTCTGGGGAAATCCACAAAACCAACAGAATGTTTTTCTCACATGTGTTGGCTCCAGTGGAGAAAGCACACCCACTTCCGCAGCCAAAGCAGGGCTGGCATCCATCTCCCTAACAGTGGAAGGAAAACCCTAGCCACACCGACAGACCTCCACCTGCTTGCCAGTCCAGTTCGTGAAGGTCGCCAGGGAGTTACAGTCGGCGAATTCAACGATTCACAGGCAAAGTATTGCCTGGCCATCTCAGTGTGGATTGGCCTGAAAAGGTGGGGGGAAGAGCCCTAGCATGCAAAGATGCACTTTGAGCAGAGAGCTGGAATGGCTGGGAGAGCTCGCAATCGAAACCCACGTTCTCCCTGCTTGGAGGATCTGGAGACCCACTGCCTCCTCAGTAAGAATGCAGAGTGTGACCGAGACTGCTCCCATTCCACCCCAAGCGCAGCACCTTCTGCTTCCTCCTTTATGAAGGTCACACAGAAGTTCTGAGACTTGAGCCAAATCAGGTCAATTACCTGAAAAGGGAAAAATCCAGAAAAATAGCCTGACCTCTGTTTTACAGATTAGGCCTTTCAGAAAAACTCCAAAAACCTGACCTACGGATGGCCAAAGCTTCAGATGACCACTGTCTGATGTGGAAGTCACCAAGGGACACCTTTATGTCTCCTACATTCTTTTTTTAAACACGTATTATCATTTTTTTTAAAGATTTATTTATTTATTATGTACACAGTGTTCTGTTTGCATGTATCCCTGCAGGCCAGAAGAGGGCGCCAGATCTCATTACAGATGGTTGTGAGCCACCATATGGGTGCCGGGAATTGAACTCAGGACCTCTGGAAGAACAGCCAGTGTTCTTAACCTCTGAGCCATCTCTCCAGCCCTATTATCATTTTTTAATGTGTGTGTATATGTGGGGATGGTGCACACAGAGACCAGAGCATCTGATGTTCCAGAGCTGGGGTTAGAGGCAGTTGTGAGCTACTGGATGTGAGTGCCGAGAATCGAACTTGGGTCCTCTGGAAGAGCAGCAAGTGCTCTTAATTGCTAAGCCATCTCTCCAGCCTCCATGCCTGGGACACTTTACTGTGTTAGTTAGGTTTCTGTTGCTGTCATAAATACCATGACCAACAGCAACTTGTGGAAGAAAGAGGGATTTTTTTCAGTTTACAATTGATGTCGATCATGAAGGGAAATCAGGACAGAAACTCAAGGCAGGACCCTTCAGGTGGGAACTGAAGCCATGAGGACAACTGCTTACTGGCTTGTTCTTCATGACTTGCTCAGCTTGTCTTCTTTTTTGGTTTTGCGAGACAGAGTTTCTCTGTGTAGGGGGGGGGGACTTATTTTTAATTACTAGAAACTATCTTGGGGGCTGGAGATGCTGATAAACAGTTTGGTTGGTAAAGCGCTTGTCAAGAATGCACAAAGCCCTGGGCTGGACCCCCAGCACTCCAGAAATCAGGGAGAGTGGTATACACCTGTAATCTCAACACTCTATAGGCAAAGGCAAGAAGATCAGAAGTTCAAGGTCATCCTCAGCTATGCAGCCAGTTCAAGACCAGGCTTAAAAAAGGTCCCTACATGGGACCTTTTCTCTAAGTATAAAAAAAAAGGGGGGGAGTAGGAGGGGGGAAGAAGAGGAGGAGAGAGAGGAGGAGGAATTAAAAGACATCTGATATGAAATCTATTAGTATCCCAACAGCTGAACCTACATCCTGTGGCAATCAGAACATCAGTCATGCCTGACTTTCTTGTTGAAACAGTTATTTAAAGAAATCAAAAATACTTCACAATCTATTAAGTCCCTAAACTTCTTTATAAGTTGACTGTCTGTAACCGTTGATTGAATTTTACCCTCAAATAGAATTTAGTGCCCTCGAGTCCATGGTCTCAAGTGAAGTATAGTATACACTGAGTAATTCAGACAGTGTGTCTGAATCTTAAACTACATCAATACATTAAAGGCCATTAAAAAAAAAAAAAAAAAAAAAAAGGTTCCGTGACATTTCCCATGCAAGATGAGAAAAGATGCCAAGCAATAAGAATCACCCTTGGCTAGTGTCTCCCAAGTCCACAGTTTGAAAGCCTTTTATCCTTGTGAGCATTTGGAAGCAACTCTCAACACCTCCTTCCCCAAAGGGGAGCCTTCTCTTGCAGCGTCTCTGTTTGCAAATGGTTAATGAGTCAAAGCAAACTCATCTATGCTCTTTTGAATGAGAATGCCCCCACAGGCTCAGGTATCTGAACACTTGGTCTCCAGTTGGTGGCACTGTTTGGGGGGGTTTAGGAGGTATGGTTTTACTGAAGGAGGTATGTCCCTAGGGACAGGCTTTGAGAGATTAGGGCCACAGTCTACTGCCAGCTTGACATCTCTCTGCTTCATGTTTTTGATGGGAGATGTGAACCCTTAGCTCTTAGCAGCCATTTTGTTATTTTGTCTTTTTTTTTCCAGAGCTGAGGACCGAACCCAGGGCCTTGGGCTTGCTAGGCAAGCGCTCTACCACTGAACTAAATCCTCAACCCCATGGAAATAGGCTTTCCTATGTCTTTTGTCTTTTGTCTTTTTTTTTTGGTTTTTCAAGACAGGGTTTCTCTGTGTAGTTTTGGTGCCTTTCCTGGAACTCACTCTGTAGACCAGGCTGGCCTCCAACTCACAGAGATCCACCTGCCTCTGCCTCCCGAGTGTTGGGATTAAAGGCGTGTGCCACCACCGCCCAGCCTTAGCAGCCATTTTGTTTTGTTTTGTTTTGTTTTGTTTTTCAAGAAAGGGTTTCTCGTGTAACAGCTCTGGCTCTCCTAGAACTCGCTTTGTAGACCAGGCTGGCCTTGAATCATAGAGATCTGCCTGCCTCTGCCTCCCGAAAGCTGGAATTAAAGACATGCACCACCACTGCCCATCCATGGTCGACTCTTGTCCTTCTGGAACCAGAAGCCAAAGTAAAGCCTTCCTTCTGTAAGTCCCCTTGGTTTTGGTGTCAATCACAGGAAAGTGACTAATATAACATTCTAAGGAGCAGCCTCAGTGTAAACCGAGACCAAGTTTCCTGGTCTCCACGTGGGACTCCAAAAAACCTACTTTCAGATTCAAAGTACAAAAATGAATTTTTACACTTGAGTCTAAAACTGGCAACAATGGGTTTGTGACATCACACACTGCTATTTTCATTAGCTACCTACGAGGCAAGGAGGAAACCTCGTTCACAAACCAATAAAACCAGACCTTCGAATCAACAGGCGAGATACAGAGCGGCATCCCAGCTGTTGCAGAGGACTCACAACCCTGGGCTTCAGACTTTCCTTTCTCTTCCTCTGTGTTTTCATCTGGGGAGGATGCAGAATTTCAAATCTAGGTTACCGCTGTACCTAGTCCATGTGGGAGAGAGCACCATACCAGATCTCAAACTCCCACTAAAAGTTTTCCAGAGTTTCCTGAAAACAGCCAATGGTTCTGCTGACACAGGAAAGCCAGCAGAAAGATGTGCTGAAGCAAATGCAAGTGTGACTTTAAACTCTGTCCCAGCTGCCCCATCATTTGCAATGAAGGCAATGCTTCTGAGCAGTCAGGGCTCCCTTTGCTCAATCGTTCCATCCTTCTTTCAAGCTGAGCCCCCTCAAGACAACTGTAAACAAGAATGTATGTGTTACTGAGGACGTTAGGATTCCCAGTTTCAGGTTTATTTGGTTTTTGTTATTTTACTTTTGAAGTGTGAAGGACTTCTTCCTCTCCTTGGGTATAAAAATAATACATGCCCATTATAAAGAATTGGAAAAAAAAAAACACATAAAGAAGCAAGGATAAAAATAAAAGTCCCTGAAACCTCAGCATCTTTTCTTTAGCTTCATTTTGTTGACTTTTGTTTTGAGATAGGATCTCACTATGTAGCCTTGGCCGACCTGGATCTATCTCCCCATGTAGACCAGGCTGGGCTCGAACTCATAAAGATCCACTTGCCTTTGCCTCCTGACTGCTGGAATTAAAGTCATTCACCATGCCCGGCAGTGGTGGCACATGCCTTTAATCCCAGCACTCGGGAGGCAGAGCTAGGTGAATCTCTGTGAGTTCAAGGCCAGCCTGGGCTACCAAGTGAGTTCCAGGAAAGGCGCAAAGCTACACAGAGAAACCCTGTCTCGAAAAACCAAAAATAAATAAATAAATAAAGTCATTCACCACCCTACCTGACCAACATATTTTTTCACATATAATTATTTATTTAGGGGTGAGGAGACATTGTACAAAGCCCCAGTATGGAGGTCAGAGGACCACACTTAAGAGTTGGCTCTCGGGGCTGGGGAGATGGCTCAGTGGTTAAGAGCACGGGCTGCTCTTCCAGAGGTCCTGAGTTCAATTCCCAGCAACCACATGGTGACTCACAGCCACCTATAGTGGGATCTGATGCCCTCTCTGGCATAAGGTTGTACATGCATAGACATTAAATAAATAAATAAATCTTTAAAAAAAGTTCTCCTAATATAATGGGTACTTTAAAAAAAAAAAAAAAAGAGTTGGCTCTCACCGGGCAGTGGTGGCGCATGCCTTTAATCCCAGCACTCAGGAGGCAGAACCAGGTGGATCTCTGTGAGTTCGAGGTCAGCTTGGACTACAAAGCAAGATCCAGGACAGGCACCAAAACTACACAGAGAAACCCTGTCTTGGAAAAACAACAACAACAACAACAACAAAAAGTTGGCTCTCTCTTTTCACCACGTGGGGTCTGGGGATGGAACTTGGGTCACCAGACTTGGTGCAAGCACCTTTACCCACTGAGTCATTTCACTGGCCAAATCTCAACATCTTAACAAATCACAATGAAGTTAACAACCTTCAGTGCATAAATATACACACATATTTATCACACAAGCACAGATGTTTCCACAGCCTACATGAGTGGGGTCCTATTATACTTAGTACTTTTATTATGGGCAATGGCTCTCTCTCCCTGTCCTCCCACAATATTAGTAACTTAAAGTGCATGTGATATATCCAGATCATATATATATATATAATATATACATATGCATATATATATATATATTACACATGTCTTCATAGACATCAACACACACAGGGAGAATTTCATTCTTTTTCCAATAATGAAATCACATTACCCTCATTTCACATTTTACTTTCCTCATTGACTGGTACCTTGCAGATCTCACTGACATCTGGCAAGGCTATAACTCATTCCAATGAAGGGCCATATAGTATTCTATAGAGTAATATATTTTAATTTTTCAGCCATTCCCTGATTAACAGCCATCCACCATGATTGCAGTTCTTGGCCACCACAAACAGCCTGCAATAAACGCACTTGCACATGTGGCCTTACCAATAAGCACAGTCTGTGGAGTGGGATTCACGGGTAAAGGAAATTACATATTTTTTATTTCAATAGATGTTGCCAGATTGCCTTCCAAACAAGGCCAGACTGCTTTGCATCCCCACCAGCAATGGGTGAGAGCGTGTCACCCTCCCTCCCTGCTGACAGCAGGGGTGATAACTCTTAGGTCCTTTTTTGCCAGTTTAATGGCTGAAAAGCAACATTTCATAGTTAATTTGCATGTCTCTGTGTCTGGGCCCCTGACTATGCAGCGTAATCTGTGTGGCAGGTGACAGCATTGAAAGCCAGCCCACAGGTGGCTCTGGTGCTTCCCAGCACTCGGGAGGCAGAGGCAGGAGGGTTTCCGTGAGTTCCAGACCAGCCTGGTCTACAAAGTGAGTTCCAGGACAGCCAGGACTCCATGGAGAGACTGTATCTAAAATAAATAAGAATAAAAAATAAAGGGTGTACATAACCTTCCTTACCTCACCACATTGCAGCCCCTAGTTTCAGCGTGCAGTCTTTGGATTTTTATGACTTGAAGAGCCGCCGGTCTCCATTTGTCCAGGCGTTCTGCTGTAGAAAACCGTTCTCTGCTCTCTCCCTCTGCTTGCTCACCCTGCAAGGTTTACCAGTGTCCACGTGGTACTCCCCACTTACCAAGCTGGGCTAAACAATCCATCACTATCACTCTTCACTTGATACTCAAATACTCTCAGATTTTGCCAGTTTGGGGGCACCTCAGAGTAGCTCCCCCAAACTTTTAGAATTTCTCTGCCTTAACCCTGGAATCAGTCATTTCTCAGGAAACAACGGCAGCAAGAACTCCGGTTCCTTTCAGGAAGGAGTATTTAGGAACCACTTTCTTTTGGGGGGGGCAGGGGGTTCTTTTGGTTTTTCGAGACAGGTTTCTCTGTGTAGTTTTGGTGCCTGTCCTGGATCTCGCTCTGTAGACCAGGCTGGCCTCGAACTCACAGAGATCCACCTGACTCTGGCCCCCCCCCCCCCCCCCGAGTGCTGGGACTTAAAGGCATGCGCCACCACTGCCCGGCTAGGAACCACTTTCTTTTTTTTTTTTTTTTTAGAGACTTTTTTTTTTTTTAGATTTATTTATTTATTATGTATACAGTGTTCTGCTTGCATGTGTCCCTGCAGGCCAGAAGAGGGCATCAGATCTCATTACAGATGGTTGTGAGCCACCATGTGGTTGCTGGGAACTGAACTCAGGACCTCTGGAAGAGCAGCCAGTGCTCTTAACCGCTGAGCCATCTCTCCAGCCCCTAGGAACCACTTTCTAAGCACTGCAAGTACTTACTACAGATCTTGCGAGGTCGCTGCTTCTGAATCCTCTCAGGGGCCAGAGGGAGGGAACGAAAGCCTGTGTGCCTACACACATTGGCATCAGCCAGTGGGCCGTATGCAGCTATCTGGGCATAAATACACCTGTGGCTTCACCTCAGCATCTGGGCCCCAGTTCAGTGTCTGCCTGGATCTACAGCTCCCTTCTGTGGTAATGAGAGCCCTGACTCTCATCATTCTATTGTACTTACCTGCTAGGTCATGTCACAGGCTGAATTACATCGGGCGGGTGGGGGGGGCCCTGGGGAGGGGGGACGGAGTCAAGGAAGTGCTGATAAACTCCCAGGTCCTCAGAATATGATTAAATTGGGATATGGGTCCTTTAAAGAGGTGAACAAATTAGAGTGGGCCCTAATTCAATGTTATCAGTGTCCCTTTTATTTTGTTTTATTTTATTATTTTTAGCTACAGGGTCTCCTGTAGCCCAGGTTAGTCTGAAACTCATTATGTAACCAAGCATGCCCTTGAACTTCTGATTCTCCTGCCTCCACTCCCAGAATCCACCACCTTGCCGAGTGGCATAAGGAATCAGACCCAAGGCTTCTGTGCATGCCAGATGAGTACTCTCCCACCTCAGCCACGTTCCCAGCCCAATCAGTGTTCTCTTTTTTTGTTTGTATTTTTTAAATTTATTTATTTATTTATTTGTTTGTTTGTTTGTTTGTTCATTATGTATACCGTGTTCTGCCCGCAGACCAGAAGGGGTTGCCAGATCTCATTACAGATGGTTGTGAGCCACCATGTGGTTGCTGGGAATTGAACTCAGGACCTCTAGGGAGAGCAGCCAGTACTCCTAACTGCTGAGCCATCTCTCCAGCCCCAATGTTCTTTGTTGTTGTTGCTGTTGTTGTTGTTTTTTGAGACAGGGTTTCTCTGTGTAGTTTTGGTGCCTGTCCTGGATCTCGCTCTGTAGACCAGGTTGGCCTCAAACTCACAGAGATCCGCCTGGTTCTGCCTCCTGAGTGCTGGGATTAAAGGCGTGAGCCACCACCGCCGGCCAATCAGTGTTCTTTTTTTTTTTTTTTTTTTTTGGTTTTTCGAGACAGTGTTTCTCTGTGTAGCTTTGTGCCTTTCCTGGAACTCACTTGGTAGCCCAGGCTGGCCTCGAACTCACAGAGATCCGCCTGGCTCTGCCTCCCGAGTGCTGGGATTAAAGGCGTGCGCCACCACCGCCCGGCCCAGTGTTCTTATAACAGGAAATGTGACCATGAAGAGACAGTGGGGTTGTTTGCCCACAGAGGAAAGGCCAGCTGCTAGCCAAAGGGAGGAGCCTCAGAAAAAAGCCGAATCTGCTATCTGAACTTCTACCTTCCCAAACTGTGAGAAGCTTCAATTCTGTTGTCTGCCGCCACCCTGTGACACGTCTTTAACAGCGATCCCGGCAAACTCATGTGGACCCACCCAGCGAAAGGCAACTACAGCTGAGTCCCGCACCTACCGAACAGTCTGCGGAAGTCTGGCTTGCCTTAAGCAAGCTGAATGTTCTATGTAAATTCAGTTTCCTCTGACAGCCATCAGGGCACAGTCTACACACCTCTGCAGGCTTGTGCAGTCTCACAGTGAAGGGACCGGTGGGTCTTGTCACACACTGTGTGTATGTTGTGCTGTGGTGAACCCAAGTCATTCTTGGGCTGTCCCCAGTGTCTCAGCTGATCTACATCACTTGCAATGCATATTTACGGAGCAGTAGCAAGCACAATCTTGACCTAGGACACCAGCTCAGAGCTCGGCATATTCCTCAATAGGAAATTGCTCAACTAGCTACTCCCTTAGGACCTATCTGTACTTTCAATTTTACTACCCTGGTGCCTTAAGGTATTCAACTTTCAGAAACCTAAAAAAAAAAGATGGTTCTAACCACCCTGGCCCAACACACACACACACTCACACACACATATACTCACAGAGACACACACACAGACACACAGACACATTCACACACACAGAGACAGACACACACACACACATACACTCACACACAGAGACACACACACACACTCATACACACACAGAGACACAGACACACACACTCATACACACACAGAGACACAGACACACACACACAGAGACACAGACACACACACTCATACATATACTCACAGACAGAGACACACACACAGACACACAGCGCCAGACATTCACACACACTCATACACACACAGAGACACAGACACAGACACACACACACACACACACACACACACACACACACACACACACGAGTCCTCTATCCCACTCAGTTTCATTCGTCTTGGAATTTATGTCCTGACTCCACGAATCTGATTACTCTAGCCTCCCAAACTGCACAGTGTGTGCCCGGGGCTGGGAGCCCAGCTGTGCTTTCTCTACCTCTGACACCTCCCCTGGCAATAAACAGAACTCTGCTGGGGTTTCTCTAATGATGCCTCCAGCAATGGGCAACACTGCAGCTCATTAAGGGTAGCACTCATGCTATGGGACTAGTGGGAACAAACGCCGCCGATTTAGTTCCGGAAGATGAGCCGGCTCCCCCCTCCCCCACCAGAAATCAGAGGTAGCAGGGGATGCCATTTATAGAAAGAGGAGTTTATTTTGCAGGAGCCTCCACCCGGAGACGAGGTGCCTGAGCCTTCTGAGGCAGGGGCATGGTGTGGCTCCATCTTAGCCTATGCGCTGGAAGAATCACACCCATGACTCCGGGTGGGAAAATAGCTGCCGGAAACCCTGACCTGGACCATTCTCCTTCACTCTCCTAGCCTGTTCTCATGGAGTCCAGCTAAGCCGAATTGTGCCAGTGAGAGAAGCTCTGGGGTCCATGTCAGGGAATTCCTGAGTGCTCATCCTGGGTAGGCACTGTTCCAAGGGCTCTCCATGACCCATCTAAGCGTGGCTAGTCCCTCACAGAGAGGACTTAGTCTCCTGACCTTTCAAATGGGAAAACTGAGCTCATGAAGGTTAAACAGCTCGTCCAAGGGCCCGCAGTTAAGGTGAAACTGCAGAAGAACAAGAATTTGAACCCAGGACAGCTGGCTCCTTGGCACTCAGCAGCCTTAACTGCATGCACTGCTGTGTTCCGGGTGATGGCTGACAATGTCTTTTTTCTCCCAACTTATTTATTTCGTGGGGAGGGACGTGTGCACGCCACAGAGAACTTGTGGAGGTCGGAGGGTAAGTCTGTTCTCTCCTTCCACCCTGTAGATTCCTGGGATAAAACTCAGGCAGTCCAGCCGGGCAGCAATTGTCCTAATCCACCGAGCCCTCTAGGGGCCCAAAAACCCAGCGTTTTTTTTTTTTTTTTTTTCTTGAGACAATGGTCTCATGTAGCCCATTCTGACTCAAACTTGCTATATAGCCAAGGATGACTTTCAACAGCTATCCTTTTGCGTCAGGCCCTCCTCTCGGATGACACTAGCTTTTGTCAAGTTGACATAAAACTATCCAGCATGCCGAGTGGTGGCGGCGGCAGCAGCAGCAGCAGCAGCAGCAGCAGCGGCGGCGCACACCTTTAATCCCAGCACTCAGGAGGCAGAGGCAGGCGGATCTCTGTGAGTTCGAGGCCAGCCTGGTCTACAAAGCAAGTTCCACGACAGAGAAACCCTGTCTCGGGGGAAGAAGAAGAAGAAAAAAAAAAAAAAAACACCACCAAGAACTCTTTGAAGTCAATGTTCTATCAGTTTATTGAAGCTGCATTTATCAATATTAAAACTTTGAACCTCTGAGTTACAGCTGGAACTAGTCTATCCTGTACTATGAAGTCTGTGAATGAGGCAGAGCTGTCTGTGATTTTGACAGATGCTTGTAATCTTGGGATTGGGGCTGTTAATCTGATACCCTAGTCATCAAACACCATCAGATCTGAGAAGGATAAATTTAAGAAGAAGTGAGACAGCTTTCCAGCCACCTAGGCAGCAATCCCAAGTCTCTCCATGGTTGTTTCGGGGAATAAGCCCCAAAGGCAACACTTGTTCAGCTGATAGGTCCAGAAGACCTGACAGATTTTTTTGTGAAATTGAAATTTGGGGAGGTCATCCTACCTGTCTTGGCAGAGAGGACAATTGATTCCTGTTGTTCCTCTTATTCACAGTCTGGACAGGATCTCAGCTTTTCACTGCGTGGCCAGCCTTGCCATAAGCTTCCAAGTTCTTCTGTGGCCATCCATCTTCTTGGAGAAGCTACAGGATGCTGCCAGGAGCTGACATGTCTCTTTATCATCAAAAGCTTTTATATCAAATGCCATATTCTCAGATCTCTACAGGTGTTTGAGGACTGGGGGAAAATCTGTTAGATGTATAACTTTGAGAGCAGATATATGACTTGAATCTGAATATACAGGTTTCCCAGTTAGTTAGAGCCTAATGACGTTAGCAAGGACAGGGAGGTCCACATTCTTAAGCCTGAATAGACCTTGAGTAAGGAGAGACACTTTTTAAGCTGTTGGCAGTGATATCTGAATCTATTACCATTTTTAAGGCCCCCGCAGCTGTAGTTCTGACCTTTGAGTACAGCCAGATTATAATCCTGAGTGACTTACGTGGAAATAGTTATTTCCAAAGCCGTCTCCTGAGAAGGCAAAGAAGAGTGACAGGGGAAAGACCCCAAGGCTGAAGGAGAACAGGAGAAAAGGGGCTTGTGAGTCAGGGTGCAGCCCAACTCTGAGAAAAGCACCCTCTGAGAAAAGGAAAAAGACCCTCTTGATGGACTCTATGCCAGGGTTTCCATCCCTAACCTAGCCCTCCAGCCTGTCCTGGGAACAGGGAGCACAGGATGATGTATTCTCCATAGCTGCTTCAAGATGAAGCAGGGTGCAGATGGTCAGGACTCTGACCTAGCTGTAGAGAAATGAAATAACTACATTTGGCTGGACCATATCAGCTTTCAGCAAGTCCATGTGTCCCGCACTGAAGTCGGCCAGATGGAAGCCGACCGAAACAGATACAGACTAGAGACAGAGTTAAAATTTATGAACTTATTTGAAATCTTCAGGCCTATAGTTTTGGTAATTGGAGACCAGGAGAGAAAAATGCCATCCTGAGGAATAGACGTGTGAGAAAGACGCCTGAACTGGATTAGGGATGGGACATCTGAAAAGCAGCAGTAGATTCTTACCTACAGGTTTAAAATCCTGAGCTTGTGACCCAAACAGTAGCAGAATTAAGTTAATGTTAAAATCTGAAATGTTAAAGTCTTAATATGATACCACCTGCATATGGTTCCACTGATGCCCCAGAAGGGAGTGCATATATTTCCGGGCCCCACCCGCTCGAGCAGATGCAGAGGAATGAACAGCAGGCCTCGACTGGACTTCTGTCCTGCCCAGACAGCTGGAGCCTGAGAGAGGAAGCTGGGGAATGTCAGGTCAAGGCCTGAGGACTTTTCCTTGGTCCATAAGACAATGGTGAAACAATGTGTGGTGGGAGGTGATTCCCTAACCTCCCTCCATACTGATGGCCTGAGCGCGGGGTACCCTGCCCATGCTGCCCTTAGTAAAGATGGCAGTGAGGTATATGACCTGCCTGTTGTGACCTTAACCAAGATGGCGGCTAGACCACATGGTTGTCCTTATTTAAAATGGCGCCTTGGTCACGTGATCACCCTTATTTAAGATGGTGCCACCTGTTCACACAATCGCCCCTATCAAATATGGTGCCTGACTAGGTATTCATGTGGGTTTTTTTTTTCTTTCTTGGAAATAAACTGAGCAGATAAGGAACAGATAAATTGAAGCATTTAAAAGTCAGTCAGAAAGAAATATAGATGGCCATAACAATCATACATTTCTATTCCCACATAGGAAATAGACTTTGTGAAAGAAAGACTGAGAAATAGCAGTGCAGCCAGGCAGGAGATAAGCACCCCTCGGACTGTGGCATGGTGCAAGCCGTCACAGGGGAACAACCCAAGCCATGAGTCATTGGCAGTGGCGGGGACAGGGGGCCATAGGCACATTTTTCCACAATGAGGCATAAGGCCCAGCAGACTGACCTCCGGTGTCCCAGGGGGTCAGCGATGGCCAACAATAACGGTATAAGATAGCCAATGGACCATTGTCACAAAGGCTATGGGCCGTGGAATGGAGAGGGCACAGGCCGTCTCCATATGCCTTCCCATAGGGGCAGGGGCCAAGGGGCTTAGAGTCCAAAAGACACATGGTACCAGCGAGCGAAACGAGATGAATCCTCACTTGTGGGAAAATGGCCAGAAGGGAAGGGGAATCTTACTGATCAGGTAGGGTGAAGAGTCCCCAGTTGTGCTCCAGCCTGAAAAATGGAGGGTGGTGCAGGATCCCAGAGCTCCTCAGACTGCCAGGGGTTAGGAGGAATCAGTGGGATTGCCTGGCGACATTGGGCACCAATGCTATGAAGTGTGCACCAGGGACCCCTGAAGGTATCCTGCACGTGCAGGGAAACATGCTGGGCAGATGCAGTGGTGGGCTGGGCAGATGCACGCCATGTGGGCATGGTGGCAGCAGCCAGTAATTCACAACCCAGATGCTGCAGCCATGCAGAGAATGTATTATAATAGAGAGAGATGAAGAGAAAGATAGGAGAGAGAGAGAAGAGAGAGGGGGGTGTACCTCCTGGGAAGAAAAGCAGGGGAGAGAGAGAGAGAGAGAGAGAGAGAGAGAGAGAGAGAGAGAGAGAGAGAGAGAAGGAGTTTTTCCTTAAAATGAGGCTTTTACATCAGGAGCAGGGCATCGCCAAGGGACAGGTCAGAATATTAACAATCTCCACCCTAGTGGTTGCTACTCACCACCAGCCAGTCCTAGTTTGCCTTAAGGACCTTCCCTTCTAGACCCTAGTTTCCTATTTCTGAAACGTATCACCGGGGCCTCAAGTCATTATTATTACCTGCTTCTTATCTTAGGGACTTTCAATTCCTATTGAGTTGCCCTGCAACACACTCCCATTCTCATGGTACCTAAGCCCCTCTGGTACTTACCGTTCAGTTCAGGACCTCCGCCTCATTGATGAGGCGTTTATTCCAACCTATCCAGTGGTCAATAACCCTTACACCCTTCTTTCTGATATTCCTCCTACGACTTCCCACTTTACTGTCCTGGACCTAAAAGATGCTTTTTTTTTTTTTCCTTTCTTTTTCTTTTTACGGTCCCTCTACATCCTGACTCATATTTTTCTATTTGCCATCACCTGGGAGGATCCTGACACACGGTTGTTATGTCCAGATCTTGGGGACCCCTAAAGACTGAATCTGTATGCAAAAGCAGAGAGTCTTTATTCAAGCTCGAGCTTGAACCCTTCGTGTGTTTGACGCAGCAGTACAATCAGAGAGCCCCCGAGCCTGGTTGGGGCCAGGTTTTTATCATAGTAGAGGTTGGGGTGTGGGGATTTCCAAGGTTCAGGACCCCTGATTGGCTGATATTTGTCTAGGGGTGTCTGGGTGAAAGGGAATAGGTGCATGCTCAGTTCAGGGACATCTGGTGATCTTATCTAATCTTATCTAATGGTGAGAATGTTTGAAATATCAGGTACTTCCCCTTAGATGCTGGCCCGTCCCTGGGTGGTGTCAACTTATGGCTTTTCCTGGAACTGAAACTCAGGCCTGTTCTCTTGGCTGGTGTTTATCAAGCCTGTCATGGTAGCAGTATGACCAAGCTGTTCTGGGCCCCACAAGATCCTCCAGAACATGGACTGTTCTCCCTCAGGGTTTCTGGGACAGCCCCCATTTCTTTGGCCAAGCCTTGGCCCGGGATCTTTCCACCTTTGACCTCAGTCCTTGCACACTCCTCCGGTATGTAGATGACCTCCTACTTTATAGTCCCTCCCCATCTCTGTCCCAACAGGCCACCTCTTTGCTACTAATCTACCTCAGCTCCCTGGGATATCACGTCTCCCCATCTAAGGATCAGCTGTGCTCTCCCACTGTTGTGTATTTGAGCATCCAACTCAGCCTGGGGTCTAAGACCCTCACATCTGATAGAATCCGAGCCCTGTGGGACTTACAGCTCCCGACCACAGCAGACCGGATTCTCTCATTTTGGGGCCTGATGGGATTCTTCCATCATTGGACGCCTAACTTTGCCATTATGGCCAAGCCCCTGTACCAGGCAGCCAGAGAGACCCCCATGGGGCCCCTCACCTACCCGGCCACCACTTCTCTTTACTGCAGGATCCTCTCCTAATAGCCCACACCCTAGCTCTCCCAGACCCAACCCGACCCTATCACCTCTATACAGATGAAAAGATGGGAGCGACCACCGGGTTCTAGACCAGTAGGTTGGGCCTTCAAATTGGGCTGTTGCTTTCCTATCCAAACAACTAGACCCCACTGTGGTATATTGTTTGTAATCTAAGAAATAAAGCTTGCCTGAAGATCAGAGGACAGAACCAGCCACAGAGTTAGCCATAGAGGTTAGGCAGTGGTGGCACACACCTTTAATCCTAGTACTCGGGAGGCAGAGATCCATCTGGATTTCTGTGAGTTCAAGGCCACACTAGGCTACATGAGATTAATCCAGTCTAAAAGTGGTGGCATGCACCTTTAATTCCAG
>CABHPQ010151153.1:8449-26607 GCA_902168405.1 Peromyscus aztecus | reverse complement strand
AGAAAGAAAGAAAGAAAGAAAGAAAGAAAGAAAGAAAGAAAGAAAGAAAGAAAGAAAGAAAGAAAGAAAGGAAGGAAGGAAGGAAGGAAGGAAGGAAGGAAGGAAGGAAGGAAGAGAAAGAAAGAAAACAAACAAACACTCCCAACCAGAAATTCTCAGGAAATGTCTTATTCTAGGAGAAGTCAAAAGGACACAGCAGTAGAAACCAAATCCAGGAGTTTTCTTACCAGGAACATTTTATACAATTTGAAAAGTAAAACTTTTTATGGAATAGATTATAATCCATAGAATAGAAGAATTCATAAATTGATGCTAATTGCTGCAAGAAAAATAATGGTTCCCTACAAATATCTGTGTCCTAATCCTTAAAATCTGTGTTACCAATAACAAAGGGTTTTGCAGATGTGGTTAAGTTGAGTTTCAGTGGAGAGCTTTTCTTGGTTTGTCTGGGTGTGTATTGTCTTATCATAGGTCTTCTTATGAATGAAAGAGGGAACCGAGACAGCTAAAGCAAGAGAGTCAAAGATGAAAGAAAGCGGAGGCCAGTTGGAATGGGCCACCAGCCAGGGCATATTGACAGGACCTGGGAGTTAAAAGTACAAGGAATGGATTCTCTCCTCATTATCTCCAGAAGGAACAGTCTGCTGACTTCTTGATCTTAGCTCTCCAAGACTTGTTGCATACTTCCAACCTTCAGAACTTTCAGATCACATGTAAATACTGTGTTAACTAAGGACAGCTTATGTTGGAGAGGATGTTGAGTAAGGGAACACTCCTCCACTTATGGTAAGAGTGCAAACTTGTACAGCCACTTTGGAAATCAGTATGGCGGTTTCTCAGAAAATTGGGAATCGATCTACCTCAAGACCCAGCAATACCACTCTTGGGAATATACCCAAAGGATGCTCAATCATACCACAAGGACACTTGCTCAACTATGTTCATAGCAACATTATTTGTAATAGCCAGAAGCTGGAAATAACCTAGATGCCTCTCAACCAAAGAATGGATAAAGAAAATGTGGTACATTTACACAATGGAATATTACTCAGCGGTAAGGAAAAACAAAACAAAACAAAACAAAACAACAACAACAACAACAATCCAATGACAGCATGAAATTTGCAGGCAAATGGATAGAGCTAAAAATATCATCCCCAGTGAGGTAACCCAGAGGTAACCCAGGCCCAGAAAGACAAACATGGTATGTACTCACTCATAAGTGGATATTAGATATAAAGCAAATGATAACCAGGCTACAATCCACAACCCCAGAGAAGCTAGGAGGACCCTAATAGGGACATGCATGGATCACCCTAGGAAAGGGAAAGAGATAAGTTCTTCTGGGTAAAGTGGGAGCATTCTTGGGGGTGGGGATATGGGAAATGAGAACATAAGGGGAAGAGATGGTTGACTTGGGGGAGGGACAGAGAGAGAGCAAGGAAAGAGATATCTTGATAGAGGGAGTCATTATGGGGTTAGTGAGAAACCTGGTGCTAGGGAAATTCACAGGAATTCACAAGTATGACCCCAGCAAAGACTCCTAGCAATAGTGGAGAGGGTGCCTGAACTGGCCTTCCCCTGTTATCAGATTGAGGACTACCCTAATTGTCATCATAGAACCTTCATCCAGTAACTGATGGAAGCAGATTCAGAAATCCACAACTAAGCACTGGGCTGAGCTCCTGGAGTCCAGTCAAAGAGAGAGAGAGAGGAGGGATTATAAGAGAAGACGGGTCAATATCATGATGGGGAAACCCACAGAGACAGCTGACCCGAGCTAGTGAGAGTTTGTGGACTCTGACAGCTGGGGAACCTGCACAAGACAGAACTAGGCCTTCTGAATGTGGGTGACAGTTGTGTGGCTTGGGTAGTTTGTGGGTCCCCTAGCAGTGGGACCAGAATTTATACCTAGTACACGAACTGACTTTTTGGAGCTCATTCCCTATGATGGGAAACCTTTCTCAGCCTTGATGCAGGGAGGAGAGGCTTGGTCTTGCCTCAACTTGATATGCCAGACTTTTTGGGGGGAAGGTGGGGAGGACAAGAGGAGGGGAGGGAGGGAAACTGTGGTTGGTATGTAAAATGGAAAAAAACCTTCTAAATAAAAAAAATTTAAAAATTAAAAATAAATAAATAAATAAATATTGTGTTAAGCCACTGAATTCATAGTAATTTTTTTATAACAGTGATAGGAAAACCCATACAGGTGAATATAAATATATATACATGCACTCATGACCCCATACACACACACACACACACACACACACACACACACACAAGAAATGTTCCCTTTTCCCATGTTAGAGTTTTCTACTTAAATAAACAGATAGTGATGAAATAGAAAATTATTATTTGGCAACTACTGCAGTCTTATTTTTTGACATTAATGGATGCTAAATTTAATGAGGGGAACTCTGAAGAGAAACAGGATATCTACATAGTCTTAGAGTACCTCTTCAGAAAGCACTTATAAATTATAGAACTCATAAAGTGCTTATAAATTACAAAAAATTCATACCTTCATAGCAGAGAAAGCTAACAGACACTGTCTTAATCCAATAATCAAAATTAGTATCACAGGTTGAGAATAAATAATTTTCAGTCATGTTCAGGTGGGTTAGACTGAGAACACAGCATCACATCTGAGCTATTCTACCAGAAATGTAGGACTTCAACCAAAGCACAAGGAAATGTTAGTTAAAAGGAAATACCTTGAGGGACAATTTCAGATCAAAGCAGATTTAAAAGGGGCCACATAACAATGAAAGCAATAATGTGGAGGACAAGAATCTAGAGAGTCTATTAGATTCTCATATTTTCCTTTTGCTTCAAAAGGTAGAAGTGGAACAATGGTTAAGTTCTGACTAGTCTGTAAATTAGATAATAACACTCCATTAATGTTCTTTTGCTGTTTTGAGGATCACACTGAAATTATAGATGAAAATGCTCTTGCTTTTATGACACACACAAAGAAGTATTTAGATACAGAGGACCTTACTTTTTCAAATTAAAGTGCTTTAGACTATGTGTAGGTATACACAGAAAAAGATTATGATAAATATATTAAAAAATTAAAATTTGGAGATTTTATGTCAAGAACAAAGATATATTGACTATCCTAGTTTGGGCGACCTTTTTTGTGATTCTAAAGTTCTCTCAAAAGAAAAAACAATGTTTTAAAGGACAAGAGGTAAGCCAAGCAGTACAGTATTGAGGCCAGAGAGTGAGTGGTGGTTGTGGTTTGGCATTGTAGAAGCAGCTAGAGAGAACTTTCCTTGCCACTACTGGAGCTTGAGGACCCAGTAAACATGCACAGAATCTACGGTAGAAGGGATGACATTGGGGGCCTGAGTGCTGGGCAGAGATCACTCTTTTTGTCTGCATATGCACAGAATGTAGCCACCTCTATCTCCACATTTATTTCTTAAGCATCACAAGCATGGGCTATGTCCTGTTTCATGGGTTTCTCATTTCTTTTAGTATTAGTTCCCCGAGAACTTGGTCAGATGTCTGGCCTTCTTTCCTCAATATTTGTACCCTATCCTGTGACACTGGAGTGACCTTGAAGCTTGGGAGTGAAGGATGCTGTCTAGAGAGTCCTCTGATCACTTGGCAGTGACAGACACCAACGTCACTTACTCTTTAACCCAAAGTGCCAAGAAGTAAAGCTTTCAGGAGGTCTCAAGGGAGAACACTAGGAATCTGAGTCTTCAGGTTTCATGGAGTAAGGTCAAAAGATCAACAGACAATGAAAGGAAAGGCTGTGGGAGACCAAAACGAGTCTAGATCTGCTTACTCAGGACACAGCCTGAAATAGAATTCCAGGTCAAGTATTCATCAATTCAGTTATTGATTGACTGAGTACAGCAGAGAGTCAGCAAGTCTTGAGTGAGGACCCACAGCAAACAGAAGGGTCCTAATGTTTACTGAAGATCTACCTCATTCCCAAACTGAGAAGGGCCATATGTATGCACAGCTGCCCCATACAAGCCTTTTAGTCATCACTTTCTTCTCTTCACCCCTCACTTTCTTCTCTTCACCCACTTTCTGTTTTATTTTTCAATTCATTGAAAACAATGATCCAAGACTTTTTGTTGTTGCTGTTAAAATTGTCACAGTCTTTACATTGATTGGTTCTCACATTATCCTCTTAAGCTTGCCCTTTTGACACATTGAGGAGATTGAGTCTTGAGAATATTATCAAGCTAGGCATTGTGGTGCATTGCTCTAATTCCAGCACTCAGGAAGCCTAGGTAAAGGGATTGTGTGCTCCAGGCCAGTCTGACTACATAGTGAGTACATGTGTCATTCACGTATATGTATGTGTATGCATGTGTGTGTGTGTGTGTGTCTGTGTCTGTGTGTTCAAACTGAGTATTCAGGGAAAGATCTACATGTGTGGGGGGCAGGAGGAGAGCACCTGGAGTTTGAATAGTAAGTGAACAAGAACTGAAGTGGAGGAACTTGGTGACAGTGATAGTGTGGAATAACACCGAAATAAAGGTCTTGCTCCTATGTGGCTCAGTCTGTCTGGTGTCACCTTCAAAGAGACACACTTTAACAAGCAGGAAATGTTTCCATGTAATAGTGAGGACACCTGTACTTCTTGAAGAAGGATCAAGTCTCAGGTTGACTCTTAGTGTTGAGTGACTAATTGTCCCAGCTTTAGGAGAACAAAAAGGTTTCTTAATGTTGGGACTCCAGTGGTGAAAACCAGGAAAGGCAGGACAAGGTGACCATCCTACTCTGAGGTCTTGGGTCTTTTGCAATTGAAAGGACAGAGAAGGCGAGTTGGTGAGTGGCAGTGACCCGATGCTTGGTGACCTGTAGCACTAGAGATGAGAAGTGTTTCTGCAACTCTGTGAAGACTCCATGACAGGGCTGGAACCTTGAAGCCTGCAGAGAAGGGCACCTTTGATGCTGGCATCAAACAGTAGTCTCTTGCTTCCTGTTTATGTTGGATAAAGATATTGCTAATGGCGTTGTATAGCAACAAAGCAAACAAATGACAGGGAAAGTTATGAAGTAAGTACTTGATGTCACTCTCATTCTTTAGATACACAAGTCCAGGGATTCTTTCATGAGCCCATGGAAGAGGAAAAGGGATACAATAATTCAATAGGCAGCTAGCCAGTTCATCTCCCTGACCCTGGCAGATGTGAGTTTAGAGTTGGCATTACCATTTTGGTCAGTGCAACATTATTTAATATCTAGGGTTGACTTTCAACTCTGCCCCTTCACAAGGCATGTAACCATGAGAAAGTTATTTAATCTCTCTGATCCTTTGTATCCTCATTAAGTGGGATTACCTCATAGGGCTGTGATGTGGAAAAAAATAAGTTAACATTTGAGAACCACTTGGAATATGGTCTGACATGTTATAAGCCTTATAGAATAGTTTGCTTATGATTTCTAAATCTAAATTGATTTAGAAAAGGAATGTACAATTTCTTGTTAGGGCTAGGAAACACATTTATGTTGAGGAAATCATAGCAAAGCCATCCGATTTTTGATTAGAAGACTGTTGGTGACCTTAATGAATGCAAGAGGCAAACTATGATGAATTAAGGATAGAATCATGAGTGATTAGAGGCCCCTTTCACATATTCTTCATGTGTGAAAGATGGGGGGAGGAATCCTTGGGTGGGGAGAAGATGGATGTTGCCAAGAGGACACAGAGGCTCTGCAGAGCTTTTCCTGCTGGGACCAAAGATCACTTTTCACTTCTGTTTTCCTTTTCTATTTTCCCAACCTGCCAAATAAACAAAATCCCAGCCATGCTACCCCTGTGCCAAGGCCAGTCACAGCAGAATCCAGCCATGGCGTAGAGGATCCTGGCTGTTTACAGTAGCTTAAGTATTTATAGAACAGAACAGGAAATTACAGGTACCTCCCAGGTGATTCACAAAGATCCCACTTTCGAGGTCAGATTCATGAATACCCTATGGGTATATGATTTCACTAGCAGCAGACACTGCTAGAGAGATGGGCTCTTACAGTTTAGTGCCCACACAAAGGTGACCAAGGTGTTGTGAGCATATAGGAAGAAATCAGGGGAACAGCTGTGTGGTATGAGCCTAAAGATCTAGGGTGTCCTGGGTACATGCTGTTGCCAGATGTTGAGCATGTGTTACATGTGCGTTTTGCATAGATTTGAAGTATATACACATTATGTAATAATTGTAATACATAAAAGACCAGTTTTATATAGACGAACCAAATATGAGAGGCTAAGTAACTACACAGAAACACAGTGAGGTATTTGAACCAGATCTGAACATTTTTTATATGGGGGCCTGTGTATATATATGAACATATATGTATATTTATGAGCATGTGTGTATGTATGTTCATGTGTATTAAGGTACTTGTGTATTAAGTACTTGTGTGTATATTTATGTGCATGTGTATATACTTATGAGCATATATGTATGCATGTTCATGTGTATTAAGGTACTTGTGTATCTATTTATGAGCATGTATGTATGTATGTTCATCTGTATTAAGGACAGGAACCATGTGAAAATGTGTGCCCATATGTTTGGAGGCCCAGAAGACAACCTCAGGTTTGGTTACTCAAGCATTATCCACCATATTTTTTGAGATTGGTTCTCTCACTGGCTCGGGACTCAGCAGCTAGGTTGTAGCCATTGAGCCCCAGGGAACTACCTGCCTTTTACTAATCAGAGCTGGGATTGCAAGCACATGCCACTGTGTCTGTTTTTTATATGTGGATTCTGGGGATCAAACGCAGGTTCTCAAGCTTACAAATCAAATATGTTATTGACTGAACTATCTTCCCAGCCTTAGGAAATTTTCAAACTATTATTCTATTTATTCTCTGTCTTATTTATCTCAAACTCCAGTTTTCAAAATGTGGTCTTTTCCTCAGTGTTGAGTTGGCCAGTAATAGTTCTACTAGACTCAAGTTAAATACTAATTCTAGTTCTATGAATTATGATTACTCAGTCAAGGGGGAGGGGCAACAATCTGTGTTTTTAAAAGTTCTTAAGATACAACTGAATTATCTTAATAAAAAAGATTCTTCAGCCGGGCGGTGGTGGCGCACGCCTTTAATCCCAGCACTCGAGAGGCAGAGGCAGGCGGATCTCTGTGAGTTCGAGGCCAGCCTGGTCTACAAAGGAAGTTCCAGGAAAGGCACAAAGCTACACAGAGAAACCCTGTCTCAAAAAACCAAAAAAAAAAAAATTCTTCAGATGATTCAGTTATATAGACAGGTTGGGGAAGTTCTACAGAGGGTCATGTGCACAGTTCCCAAACTGATTTTGCTCTTTGCAATTTTATTGGGGGGGGGGGAGAAAGCAACAACTGTAGCCCTTATCTATTATCATCCATTCCACCTCAAGAAAGTGAAAGGAAAAAAACAAACAAACAAAAAACAAAAAACAAAAGAGGGAATAGAGAAAGCTCTTCTGAAGGGGGCGAGAGGAAAAGAGAAGGAAGTTAAATTCTCATACTTTTTAAGCACGTGTTGTTTAAAAACAAACACATCCTGGTGTATGGTTGGCTGCTCTATGCAAAGGGAGACACAGGGTTAGCATGAAATGGAAGTGAGTCTTGTATTTCCCTAGGGCACTGGAACTCTTGGCTCTGCTTGGTGTTCCAGTGGTAAACCCTTGAACAGCCATTCATTCAGCCTCAGTTGCTACCACTGTAGAGAGAAAGAGCTAGATCCGGTGACTTGAAATGACACCTTTACTACTGACATCCTGTGAGTGTGTTACTCGTTGGTCCCACAGTGCTCAGTTAGCCAAGAGGTTTGCTTTTCTCAGACTCTGGGGAGATTAAAAAACAAAACAGAGAAGTAGGTAGAGGAAGAAAGCAAACAGACAGCTCCTGCTCTGGACAGTGAGACCTGCCTGTGTGGATGGATCGATGCCTGGGGGTGGGAGGGAAGGCAGGACTGCAATGATGAGGGACCAACTACGTGATATTTCTCTGGCGACAGAACTCTTCAGTGCTGAAGCAAAGTAATTGAACTTAATGTCCAAACACAAATTCAGTCCATAAATCCAGGTGCTGTCTATTGGAAATTTCAGAAGGGCTCTGCCTTCTTTAATCTTATCTCCGCCAGACAGTTACTGTGTTCTTGATGTAATTAGAGTGATAAAACAACGTGGTGCAACTGCTGGTTTCTATCATGGCATCGCTGCTGTTGACTTAAATGACAAGGTAATAATTTTATAAGAGGCCCTTTATTTTTATTTCTCCCTCCATTGTGGATGGGTGTTTTCCAAATGGAGGACCATATCTTTCCAGATAAGCTCACCAGACACCAGACACACAAGGACTGCTTCGTTCATTGCCCTTTAGTCAAGTATCTACATCTCCCAAGGGGCAGTTGAGATTGTTTTTAGTAGTTAAAATAATAGGACCAGCTAAGGATTTTTAGAACCTTAGCACATTTCCTGCAGAGCTGAGTGATTTATGCATCCTTCAAAATTAACCCTGGAGGGAACAAACTGTCTTTTTCACCCAAGAAAATGCAATGATGTTTCCCGTCTATTCCATGAGAAAGACTGAGTTTGTGTATAGTCTGTGCCCGTGAGGGCACTGTCCAAGTGAATATGTCAAAAGATAGACATTCCTGACCTTTGGGAGGTCAGACCAAAATGATCTAGAAAATAGTGTTAGACAGGAGGAATGGAAGCTGAAGACCTAAAATAGGTTTAGTTTGAAACCAAAAAGCCATTTTGAGTCCAAGGACAAACTCAAACCATCTTTGGAAATGCAAAGAGCCCAAGACTCATGTCTGGCTCTCATTTGCACTTCTCTGGGAAGGCACTTTGGTGGGATCCCACATTCCAGCCAGACAGTTACAGTCTCACAGTGACAAAGCCCCAGAGCTGACACTTTGGCACTGGAGATTCCAACACTTTTTTGTCAAGAATAAAACTTGGTGCAAAAATGCAATGCTTAATTATTTGCAGACATGGCTGAGCAAGGCTCTTCAGAAACTGGGTGGCTGCTGTGGGTTTCCATGAGAGACTTTCCCTAGCACCCTCTAACCCTAGTGGCTGGAGCGACAGGGTGGAGTCATGCGGCTTACAGACAAGAGCAGCAACAGTCTTCCTTTAGTCAACCTCTCTTTATTTCAACCCTGGACAATTTTTGAGCATCATTCCATATGGTTGGCTTGCTACTCTTCCATGAGAGAGCTGGCAAGAAGGAATCTTTAATGTGCCAGACACATATAAAAATGTACAAAATGTGTAGGGGGCCAGAGACAACTGGTAATTCAAGTTAGAGGACTCAAGAGGCACATTCCTACCTTTGCATCCTGCTTTCCTATGTCTGCTCCCTGATGCCCCTTTTCTATTATCAGTGAGGATGATGACTTTGTGAATGAAAAGAGGAGAGGTTGCATGCCTCTTTTTCCCAGGAATAAAGGTGGCTCTTAGTACATGAACAGGGTCACTGGTTACCTACCATCTTTGATAAGAGGTCCATATCCATACCAGCTTTAGAAGTTTTAGGGCCTTATTTCTTCCCCTACTTTCTTTTCCAATGTAAGCTAGCTAAAAAGCAAAAACAACCCTTAGAACAAAAGGGATACTCTACACCTCACTGTGAAAAAGGTCACAGTGAAGAGTTCGGGAAGAGGTGACTCACTGTGGCCTTGGAGAGGAGGGAAGAGAATGTGGCCCCTGTCAACAGGGCAAGCATTTGCCAACTAAACTATCACCTCAGCCTCTAAGGTCTGAAATTTCTTAGAAGTTCTTTTAAGAATATATGTGTATAGACATTCCTAAATATAACCTGTTGAGTCTGTATAATCTTACTTGAGTGTATATTTTCAGGGCTGACCCTTTGGCACTTGACAACCAATTGATGTGCTTAGCAATTGATTACAAAAAATAGAGGTCATGGATTTTAAAGAGAGTAGGGAAGGGTATGGGGGGGGTTATTGGAGGGAGGAAAGGGAAGGGAGAAATGAAATTGAATTATTATCTTAAAAATAAACAGAAAAGTACTTTTTCACCATGGGAAGTGCTTACTGTGCAAGATAAGAACTGGAATTCTAGCACCAGAAGCCACGCAAAAGGTCAGACTACAGGCATGTGTTTCTGATCTCAGTGGATACAGGGGGATCCCGATGCATGGTGACCATCCATCAGCCTATCAGCAAGCCCCAGCAGCCTACCAGAGACCCCCAGCAGCCTACCAGTGAACCCCAAGACACAGCAAAAGACACTTCTTAAAACAAAACAAAACAAAACAAAAACAAACAAACCCAGCTCCCGAGGAAGAACAACAGCTAAGGCTGATGTCTTCTTTCTACACACAGTACAAACGTGATCATGCATACCTGTAGACCCCAAAACATGCTCCTAGCTCATACTCCTCATGCACACCCCCACAGAGGCAGATAGAGAGAGAAGGGGGTGGGGAGAACTTTACATGTGAGACAAGTCCAGGAGACCGTTCCTTATTAGTCATATACCACATATACTGATGCCTCAGTTAAATGGCAGCATGAAGAAATAGGATCTCAGGACTAGGAAGAAAGTAATATTTTACTATTTGCAGATGTATGAATGCTTATTCGTATAAAATATGAGAATGTAGTGAAAGTTATAATGGACATAGAACTGAAGTTGTATGATCAATAGACAATTAACGGTTCTACACCAATAAGATAATGCATCTCAGAATAGCTACGACAACTGTAAAGTAATAAGGAATAAATACAATAAAACACTTGCAAGGATATACAAAGAAAATTATAAACCTTTATTGAAGGGCATTAAAAACCCATGCAAGCTCGGAGATACACCATGGTCATGAATGGGAAGACATGTGAATTCATGGAAATGCAAATTCTTCAGATTACAATCCATGAATTCCACTAAATCCTAAGCCGAATTCACATGGGAATGTGCATACAAACAATTAAAATTGATTTGGAGTTCATTTTGAACTACATTAAATCTAACATTTATCAACCCAAGTGTGAAGCATAAAAAGCAGCAGCAATTTTAAGGGGATTTTGATTTTACAGTCCAAATACTTACAAAGCATGATAAATTTTCTAAGGGAATTGTAGGGCCAGAGTTGACTAAAGTGACAAACACCATAGCCTGTCCCCAAGAGGATATCCTGTGATGACGGGAATATTCAGTCTCACACTTTTTAACACGGAAGCAACTGGCCATGTGTGGGCTCGGAACACTTGGCATGCTGCTTTGCTGATGATCTTAACTAAATTTAGGCCAGTGTTTTACCACTGAGCTACCTCTCCAGCCTGACTTTAATCAATTTAAGTTCAAATCATCACCTATGATTCATGGCTACCATATTTGACAACACAGAGGTGTCATAGTTGTCTAGTACAGTGACAAAATAAATATAGTATCACAGGATCATAGTGAGGTGCTGTAATAAGTCAGAGGGGAATAGAAGTTGACTGTACATAGGAAGAATATATATTTATACTAATTTAAATCCCTGCTGTTCCCCATGTGCACAAATAAAATCCAGATGAATTAGAGACTTAATCTTAAAATCAAATTTAGTATAACTTTTCAGGATAATATCACCTAACTTTAGGTGATCTTATCTTACAAAAAAGTTTCTTAAGCAGAATCCCCCCAAAATCAAGATATAAATCTTAAGCAAATTTACTAGTAAATTCAATAATATTAAAATTTATAAATTCTGTACAACAAAGATACTAAAATGCATGCAACACAACAGGAGATATTTTTCATATATATAACTGACAAAAGATAATTATCTAGAATATAAAAATATAAATCAACAGGAAATAGGAAACAACTCAGTGAAAAACATGGACAAAATGAATGAGCAATGTGTTCCATAAGAGAAAACCCAGATGAGCAATATAAATATAAGAAAGGTTTTTTGACTTTCATAGTAATAAGTAAATGTAAACCTGCCCAACAGCAATACCTTTTTTTTTTCATATTCAGTATAGTGTTAGTTTGCTGGATGTTTATCAGTCTTGTTCAGCTACTATCCATATCTATTTTCTATGGTGAGGGAATTACCCACCTCTGAGATACAGACCTAGACTCCTCTAAGAACCAAATATGTGTGGGCAGATGACACTTGCACACAAGTGTGAAGACCCGAGTTCAAATCCCCATAACCTATATAAAGCCAGGTTTAGTCACATGCATCTGTGATTTCAGTGCTCAAAAGGTGAGATGGGAGGTACAGATAGGAGAATCCCCAGGAATTTATAGTCCAGCTAGTCTGGCATGCATAGTGGTGAACCACAAAAAAACACTCCCTATATTAAACAAGGATAGAAGGTGGGGCACAACACCTAAGGTTGTCCTCTGACCTCCACACATGCACCCCGGCATACACATGCATGCAAACACAGACATAAATATACACACATGCATGAATATAAAATTAAGAGCAATAGGTACTCCCAAATGCCAGATGATTCTTGTCTGAGGTCCTCTTACAGCTATAGCTTGAACATATGACTTGGGCTCTACCAGTCAGATGCTGCTCAAAGTAACTCTTTCAAGAGGTAGCAGTGGTGGTGAGAACACAAGAATGCTACATCCACAGTAGCAAGGTCATGATGAGGCAGGCAGTGTTAGAAGTGCTAGTTGGTAGCCAAACTAGTGGAAACACATGAACTGTGAACTAATAGCTGAGGAGCCCCCATGGAACTAGACGAGGCCCTCTGGATAAGTGAGACAGTTGTTTAGCTTGAACTGTTTAGGGGGTCCCCAGGCAGTGAGACCGGGACCTGTCCTTAGTGCATGAGCTGGCGTTTTGGAACCTAGTGCCTATGCTGAGACATTTTGCTCAGCCTTGGTGCAGGGAGGGGGGAATTGGACCTGCCTCAACTGAATGTACCAGGCTCTGCTGACTCCCCAGGGGAGACCTTGCCTTGGAGGAGGTGGGAATGGGGGGTTGGTTGGCGGGGAAGGTTGGGGGATGGGAGGAGGGAGGACAGGGGAATCTGTGATTGATACGTAAAATGAGTAGAAAAATCTCTTAATAAAAAGAAAGAAAGAAGTGCTAGTTGGTATAGACACAGTCATCAGTACTTGGGAGTGGATGATACCTGGTAATGGTTTCCTCAGAAGACTGGAGTTTGGATGCCGTATGTAACTAACTAACACTGAATCCAGTTTCTCAGTTCTCATGGTGGATGGTTCTGAAAATCATCCAAATTTCTCTATATGGTTTTCATAATTGGATCAATTAGAATCTTTCTTTTTGAGAAATTAAATCAATTGTGTGTATGCGTGTGTGTGAAATTCAGAAATCATATTACTTGTCTTTCTAGATTGTTTCACACCTCATCTTTTGAGGCAATGTCTCTCATTAAAACTGGTGCTTACCAATTGGCTAGAATTGCTATCATGCAAACTCTGGGGACCTAGGTGTCTCTGTCTTCTCCTTACCCAGTCTGGGAGTACAGATGTGCATGAGCACACCTGGCTCTTTCATATGGGTGCTGTAAATCTGAATTCAGTTTCTCATGCTTGGGTAGCAGGCATTTACCTAATGAGCCATGCTCCTGGCCCTAGGAATGCTTTTATTCTTTTATTCACTATTGCTGTCTAATAATCCCCAAAGTTGCCAAGAATGTAAGAAGATGGCATCTCCTGGAGAGGTAGGGATAGGAACTCATTAGACACTTCAAAGAAGCATGCCAATGTATGTGGAGAGGAAGATTTTTATACCCAAAGACTCTGGGAACATACTGGAAAGAAATCCTCACTCCATTGCACAGGCAGATATGTATCAAGATCTCCACTGCGGTGATATTCCCATGGCCCCGGCATTTCCAGTATACTGGAGTCTCTGTTGCAACCAAGGATACACCTTCCACAATGGCCTCTCCAGGTTGCTCACAGTGCCAAGCCTCAGTTGCTCTATGATCCCTTCAGTCCTGCAGTTTTCACTCTATCAAGATCAGTATCACATGGGAGACTCTTACACATTACCAAGTTTGATGGTCAGCTTGAGATGTAGATTTGGCCCTCTCTGGACCACAGCTTCAATGTGCTGACCCTGATGAAATACTTCCCAGGAGAGTTCACCTCAGTGATGCTGGTCTATTCTTATAGCTGATTCTTCAGCCACAGGTAACCAGCATCAATTGTTCCAGTCTCATCCATTGTCCCAGGAAAGCAGTTTCCTTCAGTGATGAGGTAATCACTGTTGATGCTTCAGTTCCAGCTAATCAGAATCCACACGTTTTTAATTCAAATATATGACATGAATTTCCCTGATAGTGTTTTCTTCCTTCTGAAACTTTACAAGCCAGGCCTTTACAATATGGGTCGGTATTTCTGTCAATGCTCTTGTCTTTCAAGCTCCCACAGAATAGCCCATTACGCCTGAGCACTGAATGCATTATCCAGGCCAAAGTCCCAAACTCTTCCACAATCCTCCCCCAAACAACTCGTCCAGGTCTGTTAGAAAAATACTCCACTCTCTGGTCACTGTTTCTAGCTTGCTTTATGTTGCTGTAATAAACACCATAACCAAAAACAATTTGAAGAGTAAATAATTTATTCCATCTTAAAGTTCATCATCAATTGAAGCCAAGGCAATAACTCAAGGTAGAAACCTGGAGGCAGGAACTGAAGCAGAAAACATGGAGCAATGCTCTTTCCTGACTTGCTCTCCATGGCTTTCTCAGTCTCCTTTCTCATATGGCTCAGGACAATCTGACATGGGGTGAACATGCTCACAGTAGGCTGGGCCCTCCCACATCAATCATTAATAAAAAAAATGCACCACATTCATGCCTACAGACCAGTCTGAAGGCAGCAATTCTTCATTTGAGATTCCCTCTTCCCAGGTAAGTCTAGTTTGTGTCAAGATGGTAAAATCTAAACAGAATAAGTATGGAAAAATTTCAGTCAAGTGGTTGTCTCTAAGATAAGAAAAAACAGGAACAGGGAACTTACATTTTGGCCTTCCTTCTTTTTGTTAAAAATATAACAAAACATTTTATAACATTCTAAGAAATGACCATATGTGTATTTGCCACATTCTTTTCCTTAATTTACTGTGTATTTGAATTAAGAAAATTCAAAAACTTAGAATTTTATGTTTGTATTTATATGTATGTATGTTCATGCATACATATGTGCATGCACTCATGTGTGTAGGGGTTCACATTTAAGCATGTTCTCATGTGTTTGAGGGCAGATGACAACCTTAGATGTTGTCCCTCAGGTCCAAGCACAATTTTTTGAGATTGGTCTCTTACTGACTTGAAAATTGCCATGTAGGTCAGGCTGACAAGTCAATGAGTCCCAGAGATTGTTGTCTCAGCCTCCCTGATGCTAGATTGTAGACTAGTCGGCTCTTCCTGCCTTCTTTACATGGTTTCTGGGGATTGAACACAGACCTCACACTTGCAAGTGAATCACATTACTACCTGAGCTATTTCCCCATCCCTAACATCCCTTTTTAAATTAGTATACACGCAATGGGTTTCATTACAGGATGTTCATAGGCGTTCCTGCTCTCCTAGTGCCCAGGGAATTTACCTCCTTAGAAGGTACAGCTGGATCCAGCTCAGTGTGAGCAGTTTGCTGCATCTGCATGCCAACTGGGCTATTCTACCAGAAAAAAAAATCCATCAGGGCTTATTTTTATTTTATTTATCTCTTCCTCTTATTTCTGTACTGGTTTTTATATTCTCCACTTCCTGTCCAATATCACCTATGTAACTTCTAATCCACCACCTTTTCTGGAGCTCCCTCCATTTATGACCATTTTATTTTATTGTTACTACATGACATAATGATCATGTATGTTAGATGTTTAATATGACTCTGGTACTATGTTAATTCTTTGTCTCTATGATTTTATTTAAAACCTCTCTGCAAACTTATGGTAGGAACAAGTAGTTCTATTGAACTACATTGGGATCTTTTCTCATTCCTGACACAGGTTTGGTGTGGCTGGGCTCTG
The DNA here is from genome assembly GCA_902168405.1 of Peromyscus aztecus. Classification (NCBI taxonomy): domain Eukaryota; kingdom Metazoa; phylum Chordata; class Mammalia; order Rodentia; family Cricetidae; genus Peromyscus; species Peromyscus aztecus. The sequence goes on along the minus strand of CABHPQ010151153.1, from coordinate 10,650 downwards.
GTAGAATTTTACACTCTCTGAGGGAATTTTAGTGTGAGTCAGGTTTAAGCTCCCTTGGAATAGTTTACATATGTGTTTTCTGAGCTCCGTCTGATGTTAAGACTCACTAGGGTAGTTATAAACATGTATCTCTGCATCCAGAGACTCAAAGATTCTGGCAAGAAGCTTTTTAATCAGGTAATTAGATGGTCCCTGTGGTTGGTCAGGCAGAAATAGGGCTTGTTCTCCTGGAAGACTCAGTGCATCTTTCCTCAAGCCCATACACCCTTTCTGTGGGTTCTGATTTCAGGCATCTAAAGCAGGATTTAAGGAACTATTAAAAATGGATTTCTCTGAAGATGGTCAGTCAAATGATGATCCCTTCAGAGTACATATATATATCATCATTATTACAGATAGAAAGAGGCCGGGGTTATAAACAGGAAGACTATCATGGTTCCTCCTCTCACTGATTGGACTCACCTGTCCCACGGTAAAAGGGCTTATGTCTTAATTCTGGTCTACTTTCTTATGCCAGTATGCTCCAACGTTACAAATCTTCTCATTCACAGGTGGAAACATAAGCTATGGAATACAGCCCTTGGGGTAAAGTGGATGGTGTTTCTACCTAGAAATAAACCTCAGGTAGGCAGTCTATGATCTAGGATAGCACTTCAGGGAGAGGGAGTAATAGAGAGAGAGACCGGGTATCCTTTCTCCCTACTGGCCTGTGTGTGTGTGTGTGTGTGTGTGTGTGTGTGTGTGTGTGTGTGTGTATTATCTTTATGGATGTGTGTTTCAATGACAAGGCTTGTGTGGAAACATGCTGAACTTCTTGGGTGGTGGCAGGAAGGAGGAGTTGAAGAAAGTCAGACCTCACAATTCTTACTTTCAATTCAAGCCCTTTTCTATCATCTGATGAATCAACATGAAACTACGTTTTCAAAGTCTGTTCTGAAGAACATACATCTGTTGGGGGAGGGGCTGTTATGGAGCTACTGTGAATATCCTAATGCAGAGATGCACTGTGCTCTTTATTATGCAACCCTCTACCTCAAATCCCCAAGAAGCCTGTAGTCATCAGGCATCCTGCAGTGTGACTGATGTGTTCCAGTGATGGAGTCCATCTTTGTCATAGGAACATCATAAAATCTTGCAACTGTCATGTTCTCAGAACACATTTTGGGAAGAAACATCCGGAACTGTCACATCACCCCTTTGCAGAGACTTTTCATGAATATTGTTCTCTACAATCAGAGCAGACTTGAAAGAGTTATTTTAACATGTCTATACCTCCGCCCCATCTCAGACAAACATGAACAGACAGTTGTGTATTTAGGGAAAATCTTAATGTGGTTCTGATGGGCAATTGTTTAGAACCATTGGTGTGGAAAAGAAACTGTGGATTTGGTCCTTGGCCATGACCATGCCTGCACAACCGTAGGCTATTTCCCTTCCTGTCTCTCCCTACTTGACTCTGTCAAGCAGCATCAATGCTCAGTTTTCTTTTTGTTACTGAACCTTTGTGGACTGTTTGTTTCACTCTTAGTCATTTTTCTGAATAGTACAATTGTTTTCAAACTGCTCTGTCTTCTTTGTGAGAAATCTTATGATTGGTCCAGTCTCATAACACATTTTCTAATTTGAATGCACTGTGATGTCTTCTCCAATTACCTTCCTTTTCCCATCAATATATTCCTTTTCTTAGTGGAGAGGGTAGAGCATATGTTTATGTGCCCAGGCTTTAGACTGTAACACCCCCAAGTTTTATCTCAAATCATAATGTCTCTTCTCCTCCTTTTTCTTTTTCTAGAGTGCCAGGAAATTGCACCCAAGTCCTTACACTCATACAAAGCTAGGCGAGTACTCCCTCATTGAGCTATGTGCTCTTCCCAACTCTTAGTTTTTCTTATTTTTTTTTACCTTTTTCATCTGAAAAAGTAATATAAATACACACCTTGAGTGGATTCCATAAGAGTATGTGAAATAATTCAAGTGCCTGGCAAGGCCTCAATCGGAGGTGGTAGCGGTGATTTCTATTCTTGTCATCATTAGATTTAAGTTTCTTAATGAGAAGGATCTTTATTAATTTCATCATTTGAAATATCTCCTCTTTAAATAGTGCCCTGCACTATCTAACTACTCCATCATTATTGAATAGAGGAATGGATATGGTAGCCAACAGAGGTTAAGTTCTATGTCTGTCACTTTGGATCTCATAA
>CABHPQ010151151.1:26233-56854 GCA_902168405.1 Peromyscus aztecus | reverse complement strand
CCCCCCCATTTAATTTTTTAAAACAATTTTTCCCCATTCTTTGTCAAAATAAACTTACAAATAAATGGGAAAGGAAGAGAAAAATCATATTTCCTTCTGCCAGGGGTGAAGCCTCTGCATTCTGTTTTTGCCTCTGGTGGTAGATGTGGGATGAGGAAGAAGGGGCTTTTTGGGCTAATGGAGCAGTGTGAAGTTGCTCACGTGGTGTGTACTCATTCTGAAAGCAGGGGAACTGCTCATAGCTTCTTACAGAAACTCCAGAACAGACAGTCTTGCTGTTTCCATTATATTGGAATGTCCCTTAAATTTTTTGTCTCTATGTCTAATTGAGAATACTCTGTGAAACCAAAGGAAAAGAAAAAGGTCACTTCAGTGGACTTTTAGGAACCCTAAATGACATTATAGCAGAAGGTGACCAACAGATCAATGTCATCCTGGGATCAGGGAATACTTCAGAAATGGTTAAAGGGAGGTGTAGAGAAGACAACTACTTTAAAATTTTGCTTTAAAGCTAAAATCTCTAATGTAGTAGTAGACTTACTCTCATTGGAGTCTAATATGAAATCAATATATAGGATATTAATTGTCATATATTGTATATTGGCTAGTTTTATGTCAACTTGGCATAAGCTAAAGTCATCTTAGAGGAGGAATCTTAAATTGAAAAAAATGCCTCCATAAGATCTGGCTGTAAGGCATTTTCTTAAACAGTTATTTATGGGGGCGGTACCAGCCCATTGTGGGTGGTGCCATCCCTGGGATGGTAGTCCAGGGTGCGACTAGAAAGCAGGCTGAGCAAGCCCTGAGGAGCAATCCAGTAAACAACATCCCTCCGTGGCCTCTACATCAGCTCCTGCCTCCAGGTTTCTGCCCTTTTTTGAGTTCCTGTTCTGACTTCCTTCAGTGATGAACAGTGATTTGGAATCTTTTTTCTTTCTTTCTTTTTTTTTTTCCTCACATTCAATTTGAGCTGAGGATCGAACCCAGGGCCTTGCGCTTGCTAGGCAAGCACTCTACCACTGAGCTAAATCCCCAACCGTGATTTGGAATCTTAAGTCAAATAAACCCTTTCCTCCCCAAATTGCTTTGGTCATGGTGTTTTATCACAGCAATGATAACCTTAATTATGTATGACATATGGTATGCCAGTTCTCAAGATTTAATGCTTAGAAATATGAGTACTTAAAAACAAATAATTCATGTGAGCTTGATTTATTTTCACTGCTGTCAAAGAATAGTAGCTTCCTAAGAGCCTCTTTATGTACTGTGTTGGGCTTATTGAGCGTATTGAATTTTTCTGCAATAAAAGTATCTTGTAACAGGAAATCTGAATTATGTGGCAGAAATGAACCCTGGAAGTTACCGTCTGTTAAAGATGTTTCAGTTTAACGCTATCACCGAAGATGCAAAGTGAGTTTTGAACTAAGCAAAATATGATTACTCGGTCCATTATCTCTGGAATCTCAGAGCCTCAAAACCTCAGCTGTCATTAGATACAACCTCCAGGCCAGTGCAGAGGCCCACTCTCCCCACCATGCTAGAACATTTGTCTCCAAAGCCAGGATGCTCTCTACTACCTATGACAGATGGATGCCGACAATGTAAGTAATTATAAATTGTAAGTTGCCTTTAGCTCCCTGACACCCCTCCTGTTTATTGAGACTGGATTTGTTCCCCAGAGATCTAAACTAAGAACCAAGTTCTGCCCTCAGTAGTACCAAAGATATTATCTTCTTTCTATGCATTTTTCCTTTGGCTAAATAAATTAGAATCATGTCTATTATTTGGTTTTCTCAAATTCACATTAAATTTCTCCTTCCTCTGCAAAAGTCCCTCAAGTTACTTGATTTTCAGTATCTTTTCATCCTGTCTACCCTTCTCTAACTACTATAGGATCCCAAAAATTTTCAATTTCTATATATCTACAAGAAAACACAATGGTTCCAGGATATTCAGCTGGCCCTGAGTTTCCACCTAGAAATGAATGATATTCTTCTACTGCTCTGGTATTGTGTTGTCCGTCTCCATGGTATTCTTTAATGTGAAATAACCTTCCAATAAGAAATGTTTTCAAGTCTATGATGAACAAATTTAGACCAGCAGGGGATCTACTTTATCAGTAGAAATTTCACATGAGGACCAATATATAAAATTAAGCAGGGAATTACCTAGTTAAAAGTAAAGCTGCAGATATAGACAGGAGAAGCTGGGGGTCTGCCTATTTAGCTGCCCATATCACAATCTCCACTTTCATGGGGTGAGAAGCAGTGAAGAGAAAAGAGTTGATGTTATGTCTTGAATGTGTTCCCCCAGGTTCATGCTGGCATTTGTCAACTTATTTCATGGTTGTTGTTGGTAGTATCATACAAGCCAGAATGGTCTCAAATGTTCTGTGTAGCCTAGGCTGACCCCTAACTACTGAGTCTCCCATTTCAAGTCCCAAATACCAGGATTACAGTTGTGTACCAACATGCTGGGCTAAAACTTGAAAACTGATACAACAATTTTTTCTTTTTTTTTAATCATTTTTATTAAGACAATTTTTTATTCATTTTACATACCAATCAAAGATCCCCCTCTTCCCTCCTCTTGCCTCTCCAGTCTCTCCCTCCCAACTCACTTCCCATTCCCTCCTACAAGAAGGTAAGGCCTCACATGGGGAGGTACATTTAGTAGAGGCAGGTCAAAGGTAATGGGTTCCAAAATGCCTGCTCAGGCACCAGAGATGGATTCTGATCCTACTGCCAGAGGCCCCTTAAGCAGATCAAGCTACACAACTGTCTCACTATGCAGAGGGCCTAGTCCAATCTCATGTAGGCTCCACAGCTATTGACCTATATTTCATGAGTTCACACTAGTTTGGTTTCGTCATCTCTGCAGGTTTCCCCATCATGACCTTGATGCCCTTGCTCATAGAATCCCTCTTCTATCTATTTGACTAGACTCCTGGAGCTCAGCCTGGTGTTTGGCTGTGGATCTCTGCATCTGCTTCCTTCTGTTACTGGAGAAAAGCTCTATGATGACAGTTAGGGTAGTCATTGATCTGATTACAGGGGTAAGCCAGTTCAGGCACCCTCTCCACTATTGCTAGTAGTCTAAGCTGGGGTCATCCTTGTGGATTCCTGGGAACTTCCCTAGCACCTGCTTTCTCCCTATCCCCATGATGTCTCCCTCTATCATGATATCTCTTTCATTGCTCTCCCACTCCATCCCCAAGCCAGCTTGACCATGCCATTCCCTTATGTTCTCATCTCCCATCCCCTACCCTCCATTGCCCACCCCTCATTCCCAGTTTACTCATGGAGATCTCCTCTATTTCCCCTTCCCAGGGTGATCCCTGCATTCCTCTTAGGGTTCTCCTTGTTAGCTAGCTTCTCTGGAGCTGTGGCTTGTAGTCTGGTTATCCTTTGCTTTACATCTACTGATACTACAATTTTTAGAGGTGTGACAATGAAGAGATGACTGGTAAATGGAGAGAACCGATGTCATTATCATAACAAGTGGGTTTTTAATGAACTTACTATCATTCCATCTCTCCACCTATGCCATGGTACATTCCTCCATGTAGCAATGCAGCTGAAGACCCTCACTGGATGCCAGCACTATATTTTCAGCTTCCCACCCTTTATGACTATGAGTCAGATAAATACCTTATGATGTATTACAAGTAGTGTTTAGTCTGTGGTGTTGTATTATAGATACATAAAATGAAATAAGTAGATATGACATCAGAAGTCCATGAGGAAGAAGAAAAAAGAAGGGGAACAAATATCATAGGTCTGGAGGAGCAACACAAACTCAGAAGAACTTAAGATACCTCCACATGCACTTAACAGCCGAAGCTTGCTCTACAGTCCAAAGGTTCCATTAGTGAAGAGCAGACCTCCCACGATCACTTCTAACAAAGTAGCACCCATCTCAACACCATCTGCTCTTACACAATACGTGGAACACTGACATTTTTGTTTGTACTTTAAGCACTTCCACACTTCAAGGGATTTTCACTTTGAAACCGTTATATACTCCCCATCCCACGCCCAAAAATAGACTCAAGGTTTTAAAAGATGACAATTACAGGAATTGTAAGTGAAAATCACATGAAGTCACAGCTCCAATTATTGTTTTGCAAATGAACCTGTGACTCAAAGCAGATGTGACTTTCCCAGGATCACATTAGAAGAGAGATATGCTCATAAACCAGAACAGTTAGAAGAGAGGTATGCCCATAGACCAGAACAGTTAAAAGAGATGTATGCCCATAGACCAGAACAGTTAGAAGACAGGTATGCCCATAGACCAAAACAGTTAGAAGACAGGTATGCCCATAGATCAGAACAGTTAGAAGACAGGTATGCCCATAGACCAAAACAGTTAGAAGACAGGTATGCCCATAGATCAGAACAGTTAGAAGACAGGTATGTCATAGACCAGAACAGTTAGAAGACAGGTATGTCACAGACCAGAACATTTAGAAGACAGGTATGTCCACAGACCAGAACAGTTAGAAGACAGGTATGCCATAGACCAGAACAATTGACAGCAGAGTAGCCATGTTCTCATGGCGAGGACGGGTTGTGTTTGTGAAGAATTGTCACTGGCACAGCCTGAGTTGTCGTCACCTCCATCTTCCACTGGTCCTTTTGTAGCCTTGGCTCTGTCATATCCCCACTTCCTGATAAGGAGGTCATTTTCCTTTGGAGAATAAATAAACAGTGAGAACCAATAAATATCCTTTTGTCTCAATATTTTTTCCCAGAAGATGGAATACCACACACCAAGAAACTTCTTTTCTCCAAAGTAATAAATATTTATTATAAGATACAAACAGTACACTAAATAAAGTATTGGGGTGCTTTTACTTTCTGTCAGTGCGATATTTTCTCCAAGTTCATGGGGACATTGACCCAGAGTGGACACACAGAGAACAAAGTTGAGTGACCTTGAGCACCAGTTTGGACACTGTGCTGGGTAGTTTTATGTCAACTTGACACAAGCTAAAGTCATCTGAGAGAAGGAAACTTACACTGGAAAAAAAAAGCATCCATAAAATCTGGCTGTTGGCAGGCCTGTAGGGCATTTTCTTGATTAGTGATTGATGGGGTAGGGTTCAGCCCACTAGGGGTGGTCCTGGGTTCTATAAGAAAGCACCCTGAGCAAGCCATGGGAAGCAAGCCAGTAAGCAGAACTCCCCCATGGCCTCTGCATCCGCTGTTCTCTCCAGGTTCCTGCCCTGCATGAGAACCTACCCTCACTGCTTTTGGTGATTTAGCTATTTGTTATATGGAACTGTCAGCAAAATAAACCCTTTCCTCCCCAACTTGCTTTTGGTCATGGTGTTTCATCACAGCAATAGTAAACCTAAGACAGACACTAAGCCAATAGTCCACAGGTCATGAGACCACTAAAGCCCCATGCCTTGGTATTTATGGAGTCAGTTCTATCCTTCACTTTTATGTGAATTTCAGGGATCAAGCTGAGGGTTTCAGGTTTGTACGACAAGCACTATTACCCAGTGATGCCTCTCTCAAACCTAATAATAACTCTTATCTCATCTACCATTTAATCCAGTTGGAAGGGTTAGAAGTTCTTTTATTTAATTATTTAATTGGGGTGGTTATTTAAGGAGACAGGCTGTGTAACAGCCCTAGCTGTCCTGGAACTCACTTTGTAGACCAGGCTGGCCTCAAACTCACAGAGCTCTGCCTGACTCTGCCATCCAAGTGCTGGGATTAAAATTCTTATTGCACACTACTGCCTATTAAGGTACTTTATTATGATCGCACAGGCTTGGTGGGGAGGCTGAATAGTAATAATGTCTTAATATAAAACTACTAATTCCAAAATTTTTCAGCTACCTGTGAAGAGTATGGCTGGCTGACTCTTGGGTCTTTGTTTTGCCCCCATCCTTTGTTTACTCTGTTACTATTCATACTAGCATCGTTCTAAGATGCTAAGATTAAATGGGAAAAGACAGATGATGCAAAACAATTAAAAAATAAATGAATATTGGAGTTCTAGATACCACTAACCCTGGCTCTAATCATGTCCACTGACTTGGTGGACAAGTAAAGGGTAAAGAATTTCCCTGTGGCTGTCCAACTACCCAAGTAAAGAGAGCTTCTCTGGTGTGACTGCTCTTCTATGCTCTGGACCTCCTTTTTCCCCTAAAGATCAAACCCCTTCATTGTTTATGAGGACCATGTCTGCCAAGCACATAAACTTCTCAGAGATCAGACCTTGTGCCTTCGCTTGCCCTAATGGCACAAATCAGTAGCGAATCCATAGAAAAACATACAATCTAGGATGTGAAAATGGGGGACATGGGTGGAATTGGAGTGCCCCAACAACACAAGTGCAGGATTTGCTGGTCCTCTTAGATGTACAATTGCAATAGGTTGATTTAGATGACATTCTGCCAAAGGCAAGGAACATATTAGGTGGCCTATGATGAAATTTCTAACCTTATAAATCTGATTGTTGGTTCTATGCCCCTAGGAGGTGTGAAATTAAAAGGGAGTAGTTAGATCAGCAAAATTGATTTTTTTTTGGGTGGGGGAATATAGTTTTAAGACTGAGGCATTGTTTTTTAAATGTTCATGTTATTTCCATCATGATGGATAACTGTGGTTTAAGAAGTGGGAAGAAATAAGAGACAAATATTTAGCCAATGTTTTCTGCTAAAGATCAATATAAGATATAAGTGATGCTGGACCTTTATTGAATTAGTAATAATCTCACATGCAGAACTGCCTGCCATTGTTTATCCACTAGGATATAGTAAGCACTCTTCTATGCATATGACGAAGTGGTAGGAACAGTTCAAGCTTGGAGTGGTGGCACACTCCTGAATCCCAGCTCTCTGAAGGCAGATGTAAGCGGATCTCTACAAGTTGAAGCTTGCCTGGTTTATATAGTGAGTTTCAAATAAGCTAGGGATACACAGTGAGATCCTACCTTAAAAAAAAATAATTAAACAAAGGAGGAAGAAAAAAGAATACTGAAAAGACATTAGTCAAAGACAAAATGACTGCATGTGTCACACACTGAGCTTGTGCCAGATGATGGGTCTTCCCTAAAGTGTCATGGGCAAAGCCTCTGATCAGAATCACTGCAGGACCTGTAGAAAGCTGAGACCTGGACATTACCAAGTATCCCGTGGCTTAACATCTCTGAGAGGAGGACCAGTCAGAGGATTCCACAGTGATCCTCCAGTGCGTCAACTCTGATGTGGGGCTGTTATAGTAATGATCTCATAATGTCTGAGAGGAGGAACCGTCCGAGGATTCCACAGTGATCCACAAGTACACCAACTCTGATGTTGAGCTGTTGTAGTAATGATCTAATAATGTCTGAGTACAGACAGAGGTGAGAGTGACTCAATTCCATAGAGTAAAAATTCATTCAAAGTCCCATTCAGTGTTTCCTGACTTCTCCTCAAGTTCACATGCCAATGGCATTCCTTTGGCTCTTATATAGCTGAAAGGAAATTGGTGTATGTTCCTGAATTGCCTTTGTTAATAGCTGAGTCACACTCAATAGCTAAACACAGTATAAGATTTGATTAACCTGTTGAGTTGCCAGAGTCAGCAGACATTTGGAAGGGAGCTTTTTACCCCATTTCCTAACAATGTATTCTAAAGTATAAATTAATGTCAAACTTTCAGAACTGAGTGTTCAGCCTTGATGTAGATTGAGGTGTACTGAAAAAAAAAATCTCCTCACCAGTTTGCCTGTGCCATGGTCCATCATTCCTAAATGACAGGGAAGTTCTCTTTTATCTAATTCAGCAAGTATTCTAGTTGTAGCTGAATAAAAACAGCAAAGAGAAAGGAAAACTCAGCATTAAACACAGAATATTGTAGGCACTAAGTTCCTTAGCTATTCTCATCTCATTCCTTCATCACAATCTTGAGAAAAGCTATGATGAACTCTGTTTTACAGTCGAAGATAGGTAGTCTATGACTACTAAGTGGTAGAGCCAGATCTAATGCCAGGGTCTCCATTCTGCAGCTGAAGAAGCTGCCTTTGTCCCACCACACAGTATGGTGTTTCTTTCGATGCAAACAGCCATCAGGGTGACCCCATGTTTGCTATACTAGGGAGCAAAGTGCATAATGGGGGAGAAGGCTTTCAAGGCCACCAGCATGAGTTTGAATAAAGAATGTGTGCCTGTAACTAGATGCATTACCTAGAGGAATATCCCTTAATCTATTTGTGGTTCAATTTCCTCATGTATTGAAGAGGATACTATCTTCCAGGAGTAATTAAAATTAAGAAAGAACATTGTAAAAAGCATCTAATACCATAGCTAATGGTTAATAAATTTTAGCTTGTAGTCTTCCTTTTAAAAAATCAATTAGTGCAATAAAAATATTTTTCTAAAAACACTGGGGGCAGTTCATGAAGCAAACGGAAAATGAAGAAGAGGAAAGCATTGGGCAGGTAAGGACTCCCTGGAAAGCAGAAGGGAGTGAGATTGTTCACAGGTGGAGCAAGAGTGTGGAAGAAAACCAAAACAGATGGGCATTCAAAACAAACCTCCATTTGCCAAATCATATGAAGGTTGTTCTGATAAATAATGATCTCATCAGTATGCTCAGATGAGAACTTCATGTACTCATACCCAATAAAATATCTCTCTCCCCATTAGCATAAACGTAGCTTCTTCTGATTTGGGTTTCACCCTTGCTGAAATGTATTCAGAGGTGTTTTCATAATATCACACATGGTGCCCTAACCTACAGCTGACAAAACACCCATGGATTCCAGAGGTCATCTGGTTGACAAGTGCCATGGCACCAGGCCATCAGATGGCAAGAACTCCTCACTCCTCAGGCTTCTACTAATATGGTGCAATACCTACAAAGGAGAGAAATTTCCAGCCTCCTGCCACTTGCTCTCCTCCAAGATCCCACTGATTCGACACAAGAAGAAAGAGATTTTTATGTTTCCTTTTGCTCTGGATATCAGCACACCAGGGTTCTTTCACTCAGCCCTTGGCCATCACACTGCTGCAAGCTGCAGGTGAGAATACCTGCTGGTGGCATCATTTTATCCCGGTTGGCCATCATCAGATCTAATACTATCAGGCCTAGAATTCATATGATTGATTAATCAGAGAGCTCAGTTCCCACACAATCCATTACCCCAAATTTCCTCCATATCAACTACTCTGACCCATTTTCCCAACCATTTTCTATACCCAAAACCTACTGTGCCCTCTCTACCGTCACCTGTGAACATCCTTGCCATGAATTGTATTATAAGTTGGAATCCTAACACCATGATACTATTTAGAAATACATTTATTTAGATATAACAGATGTTTCAGATATTAACTTGAATGAGGTCATACTGAAGTAGGATGCCCCTCTAATCTAACATGACTAGTGTCCTTAATTTTAAAAGGGCAGATTTAGACACAGGCACATGCACACAAAGGGGATGCCATGTGTTGACTAGAGGTATGCTCTCACAAGCCAAAGAACTACTACAAGCTAGGAGAGAGGCCTGCAACAGGAATATAATACTTTCAGCACCATTAGTTTGGACTTTGGATGCCTCAAATGATGAGACGATAAGTTTCTGTTGTTGTGAGCCACTGGAGTGTGGAACTCTGTTATGTGTCCCCAGCAACTATTACAGAACTTCCCCCAAAGACTCCTTCCTCATGGCAACACACTCAACAATCTTTGTAAGTAAAGGTTTTTTTCTCATGCTCCTTTATACTGAAAAACTTGAAGATGAAAGATGTCTACCCACTGTTCCCTCCAAACTGTTTCTTCTCTACATTCTTCCAAGCTTACTCTATCCTCTGCTTTCTCCATTTACTTCCTTTTCTACCCCCTACTTGCTACTGTCATCTACAACTCTTCTTCTGCTCTCATCACTTGTTCCAGATTATTGCCTGTAATTTTCTTTCCACCCCTACACCTTGTTCTCAAAACATTTAGTGACATCAACACTCTGGTGTCTCGATTCCCTACTTTCTTGTGTCCAGCAATTATTTCCCTCTTTCCAGTCCAGCCTCCTAGTCCATCTTATTATTATCACTATCAGTGTTATTACTTCCAATAGCCAAGACTCAAGTTTCTTATTTTGAACACTAGGCTCTAGCTTTCAAGCTCATTCTTCTTCTTTATCTATATCCATGACATTCTCGACTTCCAGTTGTACAGACTTCCAACCAACTGAAAAGGAGCAGACACCCTACTCTTCTTCCCGATATTTCAGCTCATGTCTTTCCTCTTTTTCTTATCTGGTTCAAATTTCATTGATCTTTAATCAGAAAGGCTCTCTTGAACATGTCCTTCATGCTCTACATATACTCAACATACTTATTTGACATTCAATATAAGTAACACCTAACAATATATATATTCTAAATCTCTGTATCTGAAAAACTGAATTTGCCAAGATAAAATGCATAATTGCATTGTTACAGTTATGGCTTCCTTTAAAGTTATGATTGCCAAAATTTTTTTACCAAATGCCTTCACTACTACAGGCCATCTATTTTGTTACATGCTCTTATTACTCAGAGAGTGAAACTTTGGGATTCTTCTCATTTTTATTCATTTTTCTATGATTTATTTGTGATTATCATACTCAGATAATTGATCTACTTAGTTCTACAGCATGTCAGTCTCTTAACTTCCCTAATTTCAGTTGATATTGGCTTCCCTCTACCTTAAATACTTATGGGTTATGTCTGGAATAATATTTCTAACATCAGTAACCTCAATTTTAAGTGTCCCTTTTGTAACTCCCACCTCTTATCTTCCAGCTCACTCTCTTTCACCCATATTTCAAAATTCTCTGAAACTTGTACGACATTCATTCTCCAGATCACACCATCTACTTTTCTAAAACTCCATCTTTTCTTCCTATTAAATTTAGACCCCAAATTTTATCATCTAAATTGCTCCTTCCATACATCCTCAGTTACCTGCTTCCTTTGTAGCTGATAAGCGGACACCCACCTTCTTTAATCCTACTCTAATGTCAACTACATGTCTGTCACTGAGCAGCTAAGTGTGACTGGAGGAAAAATCCAGAACATTTCTAACCTTAACCCTCAAAAGAGCAAATACTACCTAGCAACAGTGTCCTTTCCTCTGATATTCTCTCTCTTCAGACACCTTTTTCTTGTTTTCAAATACATTTTTATCATTAGTTGACACCTAATAAAGTTGTATGCTCTTATTAAGTATACTATATTTCAAAACGTGTACGTGTAAAATGATCCAATCAAGGTAACTGTCATACCCATCCTCTTAAATAGTCATCATTCTTTGTATTAGAAACATTTAAAACCTTTTCTAGCAGCAATTACAATATATATAATTAATTGCTATCTCTCATAATTGGCCGTTGTGCTATAAAACACTGAAGATATTCCTCCTATACAATTGCTCTCCTGTTAACCCTCCACTACTACCCCACTGCTGGGGATGTATTTCTGTACACTGTGAATGTGTTGCTCTGATTGGTTGATAAATAAATCGCTGATTGGCTGGTAGCCAGGCAGGAAGTACAGTATAGGCGGGACAAGCAGAGAAGAGAATTCTGGGAAGTGAAAGGCTGAGTCAGGAGATGCTGCTAGCCGCCGCCATGAAAAATAAGATGTAAAGTACCAGTAAGCCACAAGCCACATGACAACTTATAAATTAATAGAAATGGGTTAATTTAAGATATAAGAACTAGATAACAAGAAGCCTGAGCCATTAGGCCAAACAGTTTAAATAATATAAGCATCTGTGTGTTTATTTGGGTCTGAGTGGCTGTGGGCCCGGGCAGGACTGGAGATAACTCCAGCTACACCCCTCCATCACTCACATTTCCCTAAGCCACTTCTAACCACTGTTTTATTATCCACTTCTGACAGCAAATGTTTTAGCTTCCACATATAAGGATATTCAGAATTTTTTCAAATACTCCTTTTATATCTTTTCCCCAAACCTCCAAACTAGGCTCCATACTTACTCTAAATTAAAAGATTTACCTCTTGTTTTTCCTAATAAAATAGGAGTATTTAGGAGATAGTACCTATATCTCCCACATACCAAGCTTACCTCCATATATATCTATGGAGCTTACCTCCACTTCCCTTCTTGTACAGTGAATGAACTGACTTACTCCTATCAAATGCTAACCCTGTTCTTGACATCTAGATTTATTCTGTTCCATCGATTTAAAGATTTTGCTCATACAGGCATCTCTTCTTTTTATTGCAATATCATCTTTGATCATCACAAAGCTGTGCTGCAATTCCTCCCACTCACTTTGAAAATATTCTTCTTGACCTCCATCTTTTTCCAGCACCTGGCACATTTCTCACTAGCAGCACAGCCCCTATAAAGAAATGCTCAGAGGAATTACCTTGGTCTTCTTAACTTCTCAGGTAGGATGACCATGCACCATTGCTGTATCCCCATACTACTCCAACACACAGTAATAGTAATCATAGACAATCATGTCCTTTTGGAAACAGTCTTCTCTTAGGTCCCAGTCCACCATACTTCATTGTCTGTCCCTGCTTCATAGGCTACTCTTTTCCACATTGAAGGATGTCTCTTCTGTTCTGAACACCAAGTGGCAGAGTGACCATAGCCCTCTTACCTAAAACAGCACCCACTCCCCAGAGTTCTTCTCTAGTCCCATAGCTTACTTCCCCCTTATGATAATGATGTCCTGGTCACCAGCCCTGACCTAGCACTTGAACTCGAGATGTTCTTGTTCTGTCAGCCATGGAGCATTTGTTAGTATCCTCTAAAATGTCTCCTCCATCCCTCCCTAGTGAAAATAACTACTAATAACTACCCCCACTGAAACCCATTATCAAGTCAATTATCTAAGGGTAGTCTTGGCTATTTTTACGTTTTCTGGGCTCCCCACATTCAATCTATTGGCAAGGCTGCATTGTAGAATGATCTCAACACACAACCATGGAATAAATGGGTAGATAAAAATAAAGCAAACAAGTATACACAACTGCTTTGTGCCGGGAAAGGGATTATGAGAAACTGTTCTTTAGAGTTCAAAGACACAAGCACAGTGTTCATTCTAAGCATGTCTTTGGAATCTCTTGGGAGGAAATGAAACCTGTGATAAAGTCAACTGCTCAGATTCAGAGCAAGAGTCCTCACTTCTCAGATTTGATGACTTCCCCTTGAGTTACTGGCATGGTTGGCTTTGTGCTGCTATTTTGAGATATCTGATTTCTCTCTGTTAATCAGATCATGGAAGTCCTGGTTGGCATGTTGCAGTTTTAAATCACTGCTCTCCAAAGATAACAAACCACTAAACTTCTGTAATATATTGGTTGCCAGACACTGACTTGTAACTGACTACTGGAGTGTAAATCTGAAGGCAGGGAGAAAGCTAATTGAACTAGCCTTCTATTCCAAAGAAAACATCAACTGGGCTATATGGAAGCTGAAAGTATGTGAACCACAGCAAACTGTTGCTGATAACAATCTCTAAGAGAAGAATAAATAAGAAGTAAGTTGGGTTTTTTTTTCAATTTATTATTTTGATCCAATTTTTATATTTGTTTTCCAAACCCAATTCAATTTAAAATGTAAACAATTAATGTTTTTAGGAATAGGAAACATTAATTCGCTTTCTTTCTGGTACACAAAGAGCATTAGTCCCTATAAAAATGCCTTGGATCATTACTTTTTCAATAAAAACACTAAAAACTTGAGCCAGGGTTGACTCACATACTCATTAGCATCTTGGGTTTATTGATTGCTGTTCACATTCTTTCTAAGCTCTTTTGAATACAGAGAGAACTTACCAGATGTTAAATGTTCAAATCATTCACTCTAATAAAATTTCGCCTAAAGCCCAACTCCACACACTGTGAGTCAATCCTGAGACAGTTAATCCTGACAAGGCCACCCTCAAAGATACCTAGTGGTCATGAGGGCAATCTAGAAGGCAGAAACACAGCCTGTCTCCCTCCCATGAAATGTCTCGTTTCAAACCCTCTCCTCTAAGAAATAAAACTCATCATTTCTGTTTCCATTTGTAGCACGATAAAGTTAATACAAATTTGAAGATAAATGATGCTGAAAGAAGCAAGTGGTTTCTATAGGATCAGAAACTGTCAGCACAAGTTGAAGACTGAAGAAGAGACAAGACACCTGTGTCCATGAAAGTCATGACTAAAGATGTCATGGGATCCAGGAGGAGAAAATTTCAGATGACTGTTGGACCCTGGGGAAAGCTACTAAGCAACAGTTGTTGTGGGTCCACTCAACAGGGAACAGAATGGTTAAAAACTTGAGTTTGGGGAATGAATTATTAGTATTATTAATTTGTAAACAAGGAAGTTTGTACCACTGCTTTCTGTGGAAGTCATAGAAACTGTCATACAAACTGCCTGTGCTCAATTCCCAAACAAGTTACTGAAGTTCAAGAAAACAGTTGACAACTACATCTGTCCCACGGGACTTATATAAAGGCCATCCATAATAATAACTAACAGTAGTATTTACTGCATGTTAGGCACTGCTAAGTACATTCAGAGTATCTGGGCTTAGTCCCCAGAAGAGTTATGAAAGAGATAATATTGTTATTCTCATGTGGAAGAGGAAACTGAGTGTCAGAAATATAACCCCAAGAGCAGAAGCATCAGCCTCACAGGAGAGCTTGTTAGAAATACAGGTTCTCAAGTCCCATCTCCTGTTACTGAAGTGGAATCTGCTTTCAGTAATATTGACTGATTTCTATAAATATTAAAGAATCTAAAGCAACTGAGACCAACTGGTTGGGTGTAATAGAAGGATATGTTGAAGCTTCCAGCCTCAATTTCTAGCCATTGTGTTTTTTTGCCTCTTTGCATTAAGGAATATATGTAGAGTATCTAATGTATAATGTGTATCATTATATTTTGGTGATGCTTTATTAGTAGCTCTACATTCAAAATGAACTTTCAAAAAGCTGACTTTACTGTCACCAAACACAGCAGATAAGAATTCGAATCAGAGACTTATAGAATAATAATACTAAAATGGGACAGAGGGACTTAAGAAATCAAGTCTCATTTCTGTGGAAATTGATAGTGAGAGAGATATAGAGTAATTTGATAAGGTAAATCAGTAAATTGTAGGTGTAATAATCACTGGAGCTTGAACATTGTAGGTAGATCAGTCTGTGGTCATGCAATTTCTGGGTTCTTTATTCTATGCTACTGCACAGAACAAAAAAAGACTGTTGGATAAGTATGCAATTAGCAGATGCCCATGGTTTCATATTACTGTTTAAAGTACGCTGTCAACCATGGAGGCTACTTCTAATGTCTATGAATATAAAATATCCTAAAAATGAGCTTCTTCATAAACCAATTGCTTACTGCTCAATAGCAGATGTGTTTCATAGGCGTTTCCTGACATTTGACCAAAGCATTGATGCAAAATTGATGTTGTGTAACACTGTAAACTTTGAGCAATAATGTAACACTCCCCCTCCCGACCAAGAATCTTTCTATGCAACATTAATCCTTACCATTCTATTCATCTTCATAGATAACTTTTTAAAGGATGCCAATGCTGTGATATTTTATAAATGACATCATATTCCTCTCATAAATATTTATCTTCTGATTAGTTAAGCCAAGCTTTAATTCCAGTCTGTGATCTGCACACTATAAGTCCTTTTACTTCTGTGAAAGTTGACATCTACTCCTGACTGTTCATTTCCCCTTCTATATCTACATTCTTTCAAGATGCTCAGTCATGCAAAGTACACACAGATCAATCCTTCAGCACTGTACTGCATTCAAATTATTCAGATATATTTTTGCCAAAACCATTTTCATTAACAAGTATTGTTAAAGATGAACAAGATACTCTTCTTTTGGTAATTAATTTTTGAAGTTAGTGTACAAAGTAATGGGCTCTGTTATGGCATTTACACACACACACACACACACACACACACACACAGTGATGAGAGAGAACAAATGCTGGTGAGGTTGTGAATAAAGAAGAACCTTCATTAATTATTGGTGGAAATGTAATTGGTGCAACCACTCTAGAAATTGATTTGTAGAATATTCAAAAAAATAAATCTACAATATGATTCCAGTATACCACTTCTTGGCATATTCCCAAAGGGGTCAGTCCCCTACTGTAGAGATACTTGCTCATCCATGTTTATCACCACCTTATTTCCAATAGCCAGGAAACAGAACAAACTAGATGACCTTCAACAAATGAATTAACAATGAAAATGGTTACATATGTACAATAGAACACTATTCAGCTATAAAGAAAAAAGAAATTTGCACACAGACATAGACACCTAGAAAACATCATATCCAGTGAGATAACCCAGACACAGACAGACAAATACAACATGTTCTCTTTCATCTGTGATTCTTAGCTCCAAATCATCTGATATAATAGCTACCAGTCCTAATTAAGAAATGGCTTTTTACAGCAAATGGAGACCATCACAAAAAAATCACAATTGGACACAATGCAAAGGTCAATGGATCATGGAGAGTCCAGCCCAACCAATACGTCTATGTCACAGCTGCTACAGTTACGTGTAGCATGAATCTTAGAAGGTCTTATTAATAAAATCAAACCCGAGTCGGGTATTGGGGTGAAGTGCTGGATGGTCAGAGAGACAGAATAAGCCACAGCTATCTCACCTCGCTGGATCCTCAGCTGGTCTTGCTTCCTCAGACTGGAAGCCTCTAAGTCCTCATATCCAAATGACTCTCAGCTGAACTGCTGCTAGAAGCCTGAATGATTAACCAGTCCAAATGCTTCTCCAGGCCAAATGCCTCTCCAGGCCAAATTCCTCGAGTTTCTGGTCCTCATGCCTTATATACCTTTCTGCTTTCTACTACCACTCCCTGGGATTAAAGGCTTGCTTTCTGGGATTAAAGGCGTGGGTCACCATACTTGACTGTATCCTTGAACACATGGATTTCTGCCTCTGGAATGCTAGGATTAAAGGCGTGTGCCACCACTGCCTAACCACTGATTAATATTGTGGCTGTTCTGTCTCTGACCCCAGATAAGTTTATTAGCATGCACAATATTTCGGGGAATACAATACCACAGTTACAGCTCAGTAAACATCACAGAAAGAAGGACCGAAAGATTGTAAGACCCTGAATACCAGGAAGTCTGCTGTGAAACAGTCTCTCCTAGAAATAGTTTCATAAACAATGTCTGAGCAATGGCAATATCAATAGAAATGCTAACTTGGAAGGGGGAAAACTCTTGGGACCCCACCCTTAAACAAAGAACTGTAGGTAACTAATGGCTGCTGGTAGAAGGAGAATCAGCCTGTCTCAGGGGTGAGACCTGCATTATTAGTTATCCATGGTGAAGTAGTCAGTCCTGAAATCACATATACACAAAAAACAAGTTCGGCAGGTTGTATTTATAGGCTTGTGCACAAGCATGCATGTATGTGTGTGCATGTAATAACAAGCAAAGAAAAAAGCTATCAATTTGAGAGTGGAGAATCAATTTGAGGGAGGGGCTGGAGGAAGAATAAGGAAGGGGGAAGTGTTGTTCTTAATTTAAGATGTATTATAAATGAATAAAAATTTAAAAATCAGAGTTATTTTGCATTGGAAAAAATGTGCCTAAAGGCATAACTGTTTCATTGTTGTAAAAGACGAACCAAAACTAAGGTAAAAATAAACTATAAATTTTAAAAAGTCTAGCATTGTTTTCATGTACTATGCTCCTTTCTTTCCAAATGAGGTAATCTATTTAAAAATTGTAATAATCTAATTATCTGAAAATCCACAGGTCTAAGTATGTTAAACAGTTTTGGATGTTGGCCACGTAGGAGATTAAACTCTGAGTCTCACTCATACTAGGTAAGCCTTTACCACTGAGCTACATTCCCAACTCTTAAAGGGAATTGTAAAGGATTAATCTTTAAGCTATTGATCTGGTTTTACTTCCTTGACACACATTCTAAAATTATACATTCAGCTTCAAGAGACTAAGTTTTTCTCCACAAGAAATTGGATATATGCTCTATTATTTCCTATTCACATGATGGAGCTGTATGGCAAGACTTTAGTTCTTATTCTCTTGTACATTGTCTGTTTTTATGTTCAAAGGGGAAACGGGATTCTTTTTTGTTTTGTTTTGTTTTTTTGTTTTTCGAGACAGGGTTTCTCTGTGTAGCTTTGAGCCTCTCCTGGAGCTCACTTGGTAGCCCAGGCTGGCCTCGAACTCACAGAGATCCACCTGGCTCTGCCTCCCCAGTGCTGGGATTAAAGGCACGTGCCACCAACGCCCGGCTGAAATGGGATTCTTTGTTAAAGGCTTTTTGAGTCTTCTGAGAAAAACTCATCATAAATAGAACCATACATTCAGCAATTACATATATTCATTTACTTGTTCACTCAGCAGAACACAATCTAAGTCACAGAATAAAAAGATATGCAGAAAGGATACACAGAAGAACTTTTGTCTAACCTGTCTTATTTTCTAGTGGTAAAGACAGTCATTGCACAAAAGTCCAAGTGAGGTATGGTCCCATAATAAAAGCATGTGCTGGGTGACCATAAAGAAAGCAGATGTTCAATGCCCTTTGAAATGTGGATTCAGAAGTGTTTACATACTATCATGTTCTACTGCTAAGAACAGTTTTTTAAGTGACTAAGTTAAGACAGAAACTCCTTAACAAGTCATAACACATAAACAGCTATTTACCATGGCATTGTACTAGCATGAAACTCCTCGAGTTCCCGGTGTTACCCACGTTCAGTTAACCCTATTGAAAGCTAGGCAACTGAGTACAGCCTGGAGCAGAAGTCTCAGCTCTCCGGCAGGACAAATGAAGACATTCTGTAAAACTGTTTTCAGGCTCTGTGGAGGCTTCATGAACAACAGTAACAGTATGAACTGAGACTCAGTAACCAATAAACCAACATTCAGAGATCAAGAATGCAGCTGCTCTTATTTAAACATGGACTTTGGCCAGAGGACAAGTCTAGGGAATGGTAGTCACTTCAGTGAGAATTACAGATGCAGACTTCAGGCACAAATTACAGAATAAAATTACTCTACACCATTTTAAAAAAAAAATAACTGAACGGCCATCAATCATTTCAGCTTCAAATGCGGAGTCAATAGTATGCACCAGTACCCTGTATTCTGATTTACCCTGGGAGACATAGAGCAATCCAAAGGAACTAGTTATGATCTAGTTGACAAATTATATGTTGCCGTGCTATCCAAAGTTACTCTTATAAAACTCAAAATACAATCATAAGTAATTATTAGACTATTCTTTTTCCTGACAGTAAATGCCTCAAAATACTTTAAACTCTATGAGCTCACAGATAACCGCTGCCTTATCCACCACTTTATTTCCAAAGCCAAGTGCCTAGTAATGAATGTGTCTTAGATAGACGAGTAAAGGGATAAACAATGGACATGTTACATTGTTTTTACAAATTGAGTATAGCCTGAATTGAGCTTAGTATAAATACACACAAAGAATGGAGAGACATTGAAGGGATTGAGTGGTAGGAAAATAATAATTAGTATCTTTAATATAATCTATAAGAACGATTATATACAAAGAATCAAACAAATTATACCCAAATGTACAAGTTAAACTACATGCTTGATTTATCAACTAAGCTGCAACTCCTGAAGTCACCCACTTCCGATTCAGAGCTGTTATTCTCTGATTGTCTTCTCAATGCTGCTGTGACTCCCATCATGCCCCCTACCAATTCCTGACAATGAAATTCAGTCCTAGCTCTTCTTTCCATACAATGTGGTAGAGCAGTCTGAACTATAACCCTTCACTAGAGGCTTTGAAGACAGCAGGACTACAATCCACACTGGAGCCTATCCTGTTACAATAGCTGGCCCCACATGGGAAGGTTGAAGTCTACTGATATGGAAACATCTTTCCTGGTATCTCTACAATTTATAAGAAAGCGTTCTACCAAGTCCTAGCACCATGGTTAGGCTGTAAGTTGCCCAGTCTCTGCCTGTCTTCTCCTAAAGTCATGATAAGCTAAATGACCTGAAGGAACAATGGGAATCCTCTGGCCACATGCATTCAGGTTTGGTTTTCTAGTTTTCATGTATCCCTTTCTCTGATAGTGTGATTAGAATCTAACCAATTTTTCTCATATGTTTCATTTGCCTTTTCTCTTCTAGAAACATTTACATATCATTTGCAGATATAAATTTTATTTTCACATTGAAAACAATTCATTCTATCACATTCTTACTTTAATTTAATCATCATTATTGTTTGTATGTCCATAATACATGTGTGTATACGTGCGCATAGGTATGCCACAGCACATGTATGAAGACCAGAGGTATAGCTCTGTGGAGTTGGTTTTCTCTTTCCACATAGATTACAGCCACCAAACTCCCACCATCAATCTTTCATGGCTTTTAACCACCAAGCCATCTTGCCAGCCCTTGTTTGTTTGTTTGTTTCTAGTAAGAAATAAAATGTATATTCCCACTTACAAGTATTTTATGTTATTCTTTGTGTTTTGCTCTTTTAAGTCATCAGGGCCTTAAGTATATTCATCACAGATGGCAGATAATTAGGGGTTTTCAAATTAGCATGCAATTTGGTTACACCTAAATATTCAAAGGGTAAACAAGTAGGGGCCAAATCAAAAGCAATGAAATGTCCACGTCCTTGGTTTCACTCAAAGAATGCAGCAATCAGGAAGCATCTCACTGTCCCTCTGCTTTCACCACTGAGCACAGAAAAGCCATGGATGTGTTTTAATTGAGTGCCCAGTCTTCAGCTGCCACTGGTCACCAAATGCTATTTGCTAATTAATTCTTATCACAAATTTGGTAATTTTAGAATAATGAGACTACGACAGAAATCAGTGTATTTTTGTAACATTTGTTCTTTTTGCTATTGAACTTCAAACACGATTTCATTACAATAATCCGTACTATTCAAGTACAAATATAGAGCCACAGTACCTCATTATGAGCCCTTATCATATAAAGTTTACTTTTATGTTCATAAATATAATTATACAACTATAAGATACTATGTTAGATTACAATACATAAGAAGAAATAGAATGGAAATTAATTCATAAAGAAAAGGAATGATAACATTTTTGATGATTAAAATGTACTCCCACACACACTCCCCAAAATATTGCCTTTTCTACCTTTGACTGAAGAAATTAATCCTTCATGTCTGCTAAGCCATGTCTCCTCTCTCTGAAGGAGATGCCAAGCAAGACAATATTCATGTCCCTCAGGGTCTCCCAATACTTGCCTCTAGACCTATAACAAGACTTAGAGCTAAGCAGGCTCCTAGATAGGAGATAGAATGAGTTGTCTATGGGGAGATGCACTACAATACTAAAGAGCTTAATGAGTTTGCTAATTCTTTCAAGAAGTGTGGGGGACATATGTGAGAATGGATTTTAAGAGTGAGATAATGGTGGAAGGAACATAAAACTGGATCAAGATGAGTTTATTGATATGGGCCCTCTGAGTGCAGACTCTAGGCTTAATATGGAAACCTGTGCAGTTAAAAAAATATCAAAACTTTGAATGATTATCTGAAGCATTTCTGAAAAGATGGCCCACTGAAAAGGAGTTGGAGATGCCTGATATCGCTTGGCTTAGTGTTGATGAAGGGATTTTAAGGGAAATTGTGATGCTAGAGTGGGTACACTGTGTAAAACCTAATCCCCCACAATGGGAAGGCCCAGAAGACACGCCCTTCACTAATGCTATAATACACAAGACGGTGGGAGCGCAAGCGCACTTAAAGAGCTTTGTTGTTGTTGCCCTTTTCCTTGTGCCAGACCCTAACATGGGAGATGCTCCAGCTCAGTTGAATGAATTATATGCAATGGGTTTAACTGGGCCCCGAAGTAGCAAGAGCCACTTTGGCACTAAATAGCCAAAGGCAAGATGATCATAGTGATCATAATAGACAGCATAGGCAAGGCAATGTCCATAGTGTCCTGGTCCATAATGGGCAGCACAGGCTATGTGAATTTTATAGTAGCATGATTCATTCGAACCTTTGGTACTAGCTAATCAGTCATGGTGTTTCCATGCACAAAATAGATAAGAAGCCTACTACATTTTTGTTTGATCTGTATAAGCAGAAAAAAATTCTCCAACAAGTAAAAGAAAAGCTCCATTGGATCATGGCAAAAATGACTTGATCCTGGGAACCAATTTCCAGACTTGAGCCAATTTGCACACCCAGAAGACCACGGGTGAAGGGAATGCCAGGTCCCCCTGAGGAATGTTCATTAATGTTGTGACCACAACACCTGACAGAAACAAGTGAAAAAAGTCTGCCTCATGGTTCTAGAGGTTTTCAGTCCATGCAGGCAGGAAAGGCATGGAGAGCCAATCAGTTCGTGTCAAGAAGAGTGAGTGGAAAGGGCTGTTCACATCATGGCAGACCAAGAATGAGAAAGCACAATTGGAGCCCAGGACAGGAATAACTTTTAAATTCCTGCCTCTATTGGCTTATTTCCATCAGCAAGGCTCCACCTCTTAAAACAGTACCACCAGCCTAGGGCCAAGTATTCAAAACATGAGCCTACTAGAGACATTCCAGATATAAACCAAAATACTAGGTGAGACCCTCTACAAAACCATCAAGCTTTTGTATAGATCCATAGTTAATTATATTAAATTTTAAAAGTAAGTTGTATTTTTTGATTTTTAAAAAAATCAAGTTTAGTAATGAATTCAGAGGTGACAGCTCCATCTGAGGGAATCCAAACAGCTGGGGAATTTGTAAAAGTCATTCAGAGTCGTTTTAAAAAGCATCACTTAGAGAACTCATGTATGTGGACAAGTTCTCTGACAGCGAGACTTGACAGGTTAGTTGAAGAAGCAAGGCTCTTACAAACCCAGAAAGTGTATTTCCCATGACATATACATCTGAGTTGATCAGACTCCATCTACCTGTGTGTGCTAAATTGTTTCCTTAGCAAGTTTGATTTAGCTCAGCCAAATGTCCTAAAATATATTTTTGCTTCCCCTCAAATCTCTAGAATAATACTAATAAGGAAAAGAAATTGAAATTAGGTCTTAAAATGAAGGTGGTGTTATCTAATACATTACTAAGTCAGTGGTGTCTTCCTTATGTTCATGATAATGGCATTTCCAAAAATCATCTACATTTTCCCTCATGTTATAAGTGACTTCCGATCTTGAGACACCTTAACTGCAGACAGCCCGATGTATTCCACCACATATGGCCGTCTTCTATCTTTATAAAGAGCACAAAATTTGACTGTTTCAAAATAGCCTTCTGTGTCTCCCTCCTTCTAAACCCATGGAAACCTAAGCCTGAAGATGATATGAGTATCCCAGATATTTTCTCATCATCAGTAGGATAAGAGGAACACAAAAATCACCCACTAAACCATCTTTGGGTCTTTAGCTATTTTTTTAAAGAAACCATTTCCTATTCATTTCCTTGTTACTATGTGATTATGATAACATCTGCCAAAGGCATGAGTCTATTTGATCTCCAGGTTTTCATGCAGTAGAATTGTATTTTGCTGAGTAAAGTGCAGCAAACTTCAGTCTCTATGATAAAGATGCAATATTGATTTTTAAATGATGCTTAGTTTGGGGGCATATATTGCTGTGGAATACTTTGTCTCTTAGAGCTATTCACAAATGGAATCAAGATAGCCTTTTATGGATTGAAATGCTTCTGAACAGTACATTATTTATAACACCAAATAAATCACCAGTATGTGAAAAAATCATTGATTATATAACTTTGCCCCCATTAATTTGAACTTGAGTATTTCAGTTTTCAACAACATAGCATAATATCCAAAAACATGATAGCCTAGAAATGTCAACTCAAATTTAAAACTAAAAAAAAATTGTTTCTGATAAACAGCTGAAAACAAAAATATCACACATTTTTTTAAAGAATTCATTTTAATGTTGATGGTTTTAACAATGCCTTTTCCATGAACTCAGAAAAATCTAATTGGAAAAGTATGAACATCATGAGCTACAACACATGACTTGAAAAGATAAGTTTTAGACTGATTTAAGCATCTGCTCTTAATCCAAACAAAAATTAGGAAGATTAGGAAGCTGAAAGCATCTTTTTGCCTCAAAAATGACTTACCTGACTCATAGTCTGCTTCTTAGACAGTGTGCATGACCTATTTGTAGAATGTGATTGCAGCCAAGGGTCACAGTTATCATCTTCATCAGCATCAATGCCAAGGTGAGCACAGCATGATTGAATCCTGGGATTTTTCAAGGGGTTGAGTCTAACAAGTAAGAGTGTAAATGTCAAATATGTTTTCAAAAGGTGAATGATCAGCTGACACTGCATCCTGCTTCCTGGCTACTGAAACACTGCTATCAACAGTAACATGAATTTCTAGTGTTGGGCATATTCATATATTAAGAGAACAAAAAATGGCACCAATGGTGAAAAAATGTTGGAAATTATTTTTGAAGGTGAGCTTGAGAGCCAGAGTTGGAGTTAAAATCATATTAAGTCCTAAAAAAAAAAAAGTGCTAGTCACATCAGGTGATGTGATGGCCAGTTCTAATTATCACCTTGACTATATGTTGAATCAACTAAAATCCAAGTAGCTGGATACATTTGTGAAGTAGTTTCTTGACTGGGTCATTTGGGGTCAGAAGACCCATCCTAAATCTGAGCCACAGTTTCTGGTGACACCCTACATTAAAGGATATGGAAAAAGGAAGTGTTTGCTTTTGTCTGCTTGTCCTCACTCTCACTGGCAAGTTCATGCAGCCTGCTTTTGAGGCATCCCTGATGTTAGAACCTACTTCCTCCAGAAGCCAATGTAGTAGTCTGAGTAGTCTGAGACTGGCTGAGACATACAGCCTCATGGACTAAACAACGACTGGATTCTTGGCCTTTCTGTTGGGAGGCAGCCAGTGTCAAATTAGCAGGACCACAGCCTATAAAACACTCTGATAAATTCCATACACACACACACACACACACACACACACACACACACACACACACACACTCATTCTATCAGTTCCTCTAGAGAAATTTGACTAATACAGGTAGCTTAAAATATTTATTCTCCTAACCATGCTTTTGTGGTAAGGACATTATTAGGATTGTGACACAGAATCAAATACTAAATGTAACTGATAGAAATATAACTCTATTATAGATGTCAGTAATTCTCAGACCTTGTGGTAACATGTTCCTATCAAAGGATCTTTGAAAAAATACATCTGTCTTCATGAAGACAGAATTTGAATAGTTAAGCAAGCTAAACATGAGTACTTTTTTAAGTTCTCAGTGTAATTGCAGCACAAAGTCAAGGCTGAAAATCCTCTGCTAATATAAGGCTATCTACATGATGTGAATTAAGACAGTAAAAAGTCCACCTGTTTCAGATACAAAGTAGCCAATAAATCTAGAGGAGTTCTTGTAGCAGCCAAAACAAATATTTTTTGTCCACCAGCCTATCAACAGATGATCTATCTCAGGCTGTTTGCTGCTAATTCATAGTCCAAGAAGGGGGTTGAAAAACAATGATAAGTGGATATAACTTCCTGATAAAGACTTAGGATCGCATTGATATTTCCTGCAGGAAATATCTAAGCTAATTTCAGCATAAGAATTCACTTAAAAGCCACTGGGAAAAAAGCAGGGCTTAAGGACTTGCACTTTTACTTTGCAAAATGGTCTTGTTGTTCAAAATAATTCAATATCTGAGATTTCGAGAAAAGTAGGGAACAAGATGAAGAGCTAGGTCAAGCTGAAGTTTTATCACAAGAACACAACTCATCTAAAGGTTGGGAAGCAAGAAATATCACTTAGATAAGAGGTCAATCATGGAGAAAAGTGTCTATAATTAAATAATATCTCAAGAGAGATATAGCAAGCAGAAGCAGAAGAGGAAAATGTAGGGACTTGGAGCCAATGTGGGCAATGGTTCCTTAAGTGGGGAGTGTTCACCTGTTCAAACACTAATGAGAAATCAAGAAGGCTGAAGACAGAAGAGTGTCCACTGGGTTTGGCTAAATGGATATCACCACAACTGGTGGAAATTTTTTGTGTCTATTTTATATAATTTGTATTCTGTATCTCATTTGTGTTCTATCAGTAGATTAAAGATATCCTGCTGCATTTGATGGTGAAATATATTCACTTGAATGTATTTTATAACTTGCAGTTATAATGTTCCTTTTAACAAGAGCTAAAGCTTAGTTTGGGGGAATGGGCATTGGAGTACAAATCAGAAAAAAAAAATGAACTAGAAAAAGAAGAATACATTTAACCTTAAATTTTAACTTGCTGTTTTGAAAAACAAATGGGCAGTATAGTTGCAGTCATATCTTGACTCAAATGCTTAATAAAAAGACATGCTTTAGATATTTCCATTTCTTTGCATCGTGTCTATAAATCACAACATGTGTTTGAGAAAACTGTAATTGGAAATATCTTAGAAAGCATAGGCTCTGTGACCATTGATAATTGTTCTAAATGCTGTATATATAGCAGTTATATGATATTCTGGATAGCAAAGTGTGGAAAAAAAATCACTGGCTGCCAGGCATCCAAGAGAGGGGAAAGGGCTGAGCGGGTGATGCACATAACATTGTTTGGATAGCAACATTTATATATATGGTACTGTTGTGGTAGACATATGCATTTGTCAAAATCCATAGAATTTACAGTGAACTTATACATATATGAAACCTTAAAACTAATCATTAGAAGTTCGAGGGAGCCCAAGAGGAAACATAGACTATGACAAAAAAAAAATTCACATATTATAAACATATGAAACAACCTCACTGGTGGAGAGTGTAGGTCAAAAGCCTGACCTAAACATTCAAAAATGAGTGTAGTTTGCAGGACAAAGAACAAAGATTTTTTCATAAGTACTGCACTCTAAGTGGTTATGCTGTCTTTTCTCAGCAGGATACGGGGCTAAATGTTCACAATTCTGATGCCAACCCACATCAGTACAGGAATCAAACAATAAGCGGGTCCTGAGTGGTAGGAATGAGTTTTGTGTGTTGGAGTGAGAGTTCCCAGAAGAGCAGGAGAGGGGTCTTTTGTGACCCATCTGGTAACTGATGAAAATATGGATAACAGTATTCTTGTGATTAGATTAATATAGATGAATATGGGCATGGATATAAGCATATGTACATATTCATATGCAATTTTGTACATGTAAGCATAAATATGGAGTGGGATGGGTACATGCATTTCTTTTCCCTCTCATTTGAGAAGATCTGAGAGGAACAAACCCTAACAATAATGAATTCATCTAGCACCAATGTTGTGATTTCCTCCACAGTATGTAGCTGAGATGTCTATACCAGAACTGTTTGGGATTTTACAGCAGTTTCTGGATTTGGGGAATTTTTGTATTGACTTAGCCAGCAGCACACTCCTAATCCAAAACTCTGTAGGCAAAAAAAAAAAAAATCAGACTTCAGAGAACTCTGTATTTTAGATTTTCGGGTATTTTAGAACGTTCAACTTGTGTCAGTATTTAGTGAAATAAACAGAGTTGTGTAAGGACACAGACTTCTAGGGCTGAGGAAAATATAGAAGACATGGCTTTAGCACACTATAGTGTCAAAAATAAGAACGTGCTTAGAAAAGGAAAAGAAGAAACTCTCTATTGGTAAATATAAATTAAGAGCCACAGAATCCAACTGAGAGTACTTTCTGTACTAACCCCTCAAACCGTCTATAATACTAAAATTACTCTAAAACTCTATTATGCAATTTATAGAATCATGTGGGGTAAGATCAATGTGTAGGTCATTTGGATGATGATGTAGCAAAATAAGCCGTTTGAAAAGAAAAAATGCTTATTTGTCATACAGTTGACAATGGCAATTACCCCACTCTCCATGACAACTGAAAATTATACTCTTTCTGGTGTTCGTCACAACTATAAAGGGTGAAAGAAAGATAAGCCCCACAAGTTGATATTTATTCAAAGAGGAAAACAATAATAAAGTGCACTGCATCTTTTCAATAAAATGCACCTGACTTCACAAAATATACCATGTGACTGAACATGTGATATCTGTGAGGCACCTCCAGTGAGTTTCTCCGTAGGGAGAGATTCCTTCTCTCCTTAATGAGAGGCGCTTCTGATGGAGCGCCGTCCTTATCTGGCCTCTGCCACAGTCATGCACTTTTCATAGAAGTGAGTTCCAGTTTTTGAATACACTCAACTGTAGCTTCCCAAACCCAAAAACAGAAATTAGCAGCTTTCATCAAGCTGAACGTGTGTCCATCATACACAGACCTATTGTTACATGAAAGAAAAAGGTAATTAAATGTACTACTGGGGTTTTGTGACTGAAATTAATGTGTCTGCTTGTAGAAGGCTCAATGCCAAAGTTCCAAAAGCCCAGCCACCTCTTGACAACCTGCAAAGTTACAGCTTAAGGACCTTTCTCCCTGAGGAAAGCCACATGATATTTCTTCTCCATTAGCTCATTGTAGGTAAGGAGCTAAGTGCCTGAAGCCACCCTGGCACCCAGCTCTGGTTTTGAGGGTAAAGCGGCATTAGGTTCACATGCAGATTGAACCTTGCCTCCAGTGGGACTCACAAAGGGCTTCCCTGCCTGTCTCTTCCTCCTATGTTTGCACAGGGGGAGACAAGATCTTCATTGACTCTATCATTTTCTTACAATGTTGCCTATGCACAAGCCCTGACAAGTTGCCTTTTGATACCTGATTCTTGTAAACTTGTTTTACAATCTTGAGGTTTAAAACACTAGACAACAAGAATATGATCGAAGTACATTCTAAGTATGAAAAAGTCATGATGCGACTCTTTATTTTATACAATTAAAATATACTAATAAATTACTTAACTTTAGACAAGCAGATTCATGGCATGTTTCAGATGTGCGTAGAGTAAAATACATTTACAATATGTCTCTACTCTCAAATTCTTTCGGAGCTAATAGACCACATTACCCTGTTAAGTGATTTACGTACCACTTTATATCATCCTTAGCCTTCTTACAGTTAGTAAATAAATACCTGTTGTGAGCTGCCCTTTGCTGAACTTACTTTAAAGCGTGCATTTCCCTGTAGATTAAATATATGCTAAGTCATTTGCTGTGCTGTTGATCAAATATGTGCTACATCGTTTGTTCTACTCAGTAGCTTCATGATGTATTCAATGTGTCTCCAAGTTTAAAAGTAAGCAAATTAAACCTTAAAAGATGGGATAACAGAACTGAACACTGCACCACAATTGAAACCTTCATGGAGATCTGCAGTCGGAGCTGTTAGAGTCAACACCACGTGGTCTGAGGTCACAGGATTCCGAAAGCTGAAAAATGTGGTAGCCCAGGATGTATGCTATAAGCCTTTCACTCTTAATTAAATGCGCTACTTCCTTGTATTCTACAGAACAATGACTGCAGCAGTATTTGAGTACCTGTAACTTCCCTCCGTCAGAACTCTCGTGCCACAGGAGAGAGTTCTTGCAGTTGTGCTGAAGTAGAATTTGAACTCGTCACTACCACGTATTATGTAGTCAACAAGCCTATGGACCAAGTCTTACATTTAATGCCTTCATGAAACAGATAGCATAAAACTGTGTAAATATGTTGATAAGTATCTTTCAATAGTATTAATTTTCTACATTAAGATTTTAAGTATTTAATTTTATACATTAAAATATTACTCTGTAAAGAGTAAATTTCACAAGACTGATAAAAAAAAGCTTGTGGCACAAAAAAAAAGTTAAAAAAAAAACCTCACCTCGGAACTGAAAGGCTGCCTAGCAGTTAAGAACACTAGCTGCAGGATCCATTCCTGGTGCTGTAGGTGGCTCCCAACCATCTCTAAACTAAGTTCTCAAGGATCTGATGTCCTTTTCTGGTCTCCACAGGCACAAACATGGTACACAGACATACAGTAGGGCAAAACACTCATGCTCATAAAATAAATTTTAATTTAAAATAAAAAACCACCCAAAATCCCTAACTCTAGATATAGTGGCACATGCCTGTGGCCCAAACTACTTAAGAGGCTAAGGTTGGAAGATCACTTGAGCCCGGAAGTTCAAGACCTGGAAACATAACTAGATCCAACAGCAATAATAATAATAATAATAATAATAATAATAATAATACAAACACACACAAGAAATACTCCCCAAGGTGATATTTTAATAGGCAATAACATCGAAATGACTTTTTATTGCTTAGATTAAACTAAAATGACACTTCTGTTCATCATTAATCTCCAAGTGGCCATCTCCAATTTTTCAAAAAAAATATAGGATGTACTCCGTAAACTGATCTCTTTTGGTTAACTTTGTAAATCAACCCTCCACATTCAACACCATCCAAAGAGCCCATTGGTATCTGCTACCACCCCCGCTCATAGCTGTTCTACCTGGGGCCCAGCATGTCAAAGACGGGTTTTTGTAAGGCACCAAGAAAATTATGGTCTCATCCACCTTCCCTCTTTTTTATACTAATTTCTACAATTCAAAGAAAAAAAAAACAGTTTCTGTAGTTTTGTGGAAATAATTCATGTTCAAGTATCCCCTAAAAGATGGGCAGTTATTTACATCCACACATAGATATAAATATGAAACAACTTTCT
>CABHPQ010151151.1:0-26133 GCA_902168405.1 Peromyscus aztecus | reverse complement strand
TAATCCCGGCACTTGGGAGGCAGAGCCAGGAGGATCTCTGTGAGTTCGAGGCCAGCCTGGGCTACCAAGTGAGCTCCAGGAGAGGCGCAAAGCTACACAGAGAAACCCTGTCTTGAAAAAACCAAAAAAAAAAAAAACTATGCAGTTAGAAGCATTGGAGGGGATGGGAAATGTCCCTGAGGAGAAACCCAAGTCTCTCTAACAGGTTTGCCTAGCATTGGGCCCTAAATTTCAATGATAGCTTTAATACTAGTATCAGAAGTTCCACTTCCTTGGTTTCATTTTTGTCAAGCAGGTATGAAATTACAGGACATCCTGCCAACCCACTGGTTCCAAAACACTTTGTATTCACTTAGGCACATGTCAGATGCCACAATCAGTAATGGCAAAGCCCATTTCTTCATTATGATGAATGTTACCGTGATCTACTCTGTTCCTCCCCCATAATGTAGCTCCTCAGTCTCTGGGCTTCCCATAACACAGGAAGAGTGCAATTACGTGTGTTTTCTGAATGACTCATTTTCTGATGGTAATGATCACTATTTAAGCTAATTAAGAAGATTCTTTTGATGTCTTATTTCACTCACAATTAGTGTCAGGCTATATACTTTTTAAAGTAAACTCCCAGCAAGTGGTGTGAGAAGAAGAAATGGTTTCACTATTTTCTGTGTCTATCTAGTTTCGGGGAATTGCTCATCACCTGTTACTCCACTCTTAATAAGCAACTAAAACGATGGGTGCCTAGAGATACTGAGTTTATCGGAGCTACGTCTGAACGAGGAGTTCTGAATCCTGGTCTGGTAGGAACCTGATATGACAAAAACCAAGGTACCAGAATGTTCTCTCTCCTTTTTATCAGTTCAGTTTCTGTAGATGAAATTCTAAAAGGTCTTATTAAATAAGAAACACAGAGCCAAATACTGAGTTAAAAGCCCAGGAGATCAGAGCACTAGCGAATAGCCTTTAGCTTACCAGTCACTGCCATCCTTCCCCTGAGAGAAAGACCTTCTCCTGTGTGACCTGTCTTTTTATTGCCTTTCTGTTCTACCTTCTCATTGGCTCTAAACCCAACCACATGATTTCCTCATCACTGCCTGTCTATACAGACCTCCAGGTCTCTGTGGTTGGTACTTGGATTAAAGGCGTGTGTCACCAAGCTGGCTGTGTCCTTGAACACACAGACTCTGCCTGCCATGTGATCGGATTAAGGACGTGTGCCACCAACGACGGACTTATGCTAAATGGCTTGCTTTTAGCTCTAATCCCCAGGCAACTTTATTTATTAACATACAAATAAAATCACATTTCAGCACAAATAAAATATCCCCATACGTTTCCAGTAAGTCTCCATTAAAATCTACACTCAATTTCCAAACTTCAGAAATATGCCCCAGATAAAGTTAGCAGATATCTCCACTACAGAGGTCAAGAAAGGAAGGGAAAAAGAAAAAGGTAAAACTAGATGTGGTACAAGACTAGATTTTATACTAGAAACACATGAAATTCTTCTATTTGAAAGCAGGGAGCACAGGATGACCCAGGGGAAGGTGTGTGGGTTTTCTGGGCTCTCTAAATGAATGCCTCTGTCTTAGTCAGGATTTCTATTACTCTGCCAAAACACCATGACCAAAAAGCAAATTGGCAAGGAAAGGGTTTATTTGGTTTACACTTCCAGATCATATTCCATCATTGGAGGAAGTCAGAACAGGAACTCAAGCAGGGATGGAACCTAGAGGCAGGAGCTGATGCACAGGCCATGGAGGAACATTGCTTACTGGATTGCTCCCATGACTTGCTCAACCTGCTTTCTTATAGAACCCAAGACCACCAGCCCAGGGATGGCACCACCCACCATGGGTTGGGCCCTCCTCCATGGATCACTAGAAGACAAAATGCCTTCCAGCTGGATCTCATGGAGGCATTTCCTCAGCTGAGGCTCCTTCCTCTCTGATGATTCTAGCTTGTGTCAAGTTGACACAAAACCAGCTGGAATGTTGACATGTATCTCGTCAAAGGACTACTGTTCTGCTACCTAAATCAAGAAAGCTCAGAGCATTGAATTTTGACTGGTATTTTTTTTATTATTTCTATTATTTTTTGAGATTATAATATAATTACACAAATTGCCCCTTCCCTTTCCTCCTTCCAAACCCTCCTTGCTTTCACATCCATGGCTTATACGTTTATTAATAGTTGTTACATAAGTATATGTATGTATGTGTCTCTCTCTCTCTGTATGTGTGTATTTTTTTTGTTTTTTGTTTTTTTTGAGACAGGGTTTCTCTGTGTAGCTTTGCGCCTTTCCTGGAACTCACTCTGCAGACCAGGCTGGCCTCGAACTCACAGAGATTTGCCTACCCCTGCCTCCTGAGTGCTAGGATTAAAGGCGTGCGCCACCACCGCCCAGCATATGTGTGTATTCTTAAATACGAAAATACAACATGTTCAGTCTGTATAATGTTATCTGTAAGTATGTTTCAGGGTTGACCACTTGGTATTTGATAACCAATCAGTGTGCTCTTCACTGGGAAAGACTATTTCTCCTGATTTCAGTTTTCCTTGGTTTCCTGTAGTTCATTGTGTAGGGTTGAGATCTCTTGAGCTTCTGTCTGCCACACAGCCATGTTATGATGTCTATTGGCATCACCCTTGTTCATCTCATGTTTAGGCAGTCATGTTAGTGAGATTTTTATGGCTGTAGCTTCTGACATTGCTTGGAGACAACAATCTCCCAGCACACTTCTTGATCCTCTGATCCTCTGACTCTTAGATTCTTTCAACACCTTTCTCCTCAATGTTCCTTGAGCCTTAGTTTCTTACGTTCTTCATAGATGTGTCCATTGGGATTAGGTTACAAAACTTTGTACGTTGATTGGTGTGGCTTTCTGTGGCAAAGATAAGTTTCTTGGATAAGGGGCAAGGACCACTCTTATCTGGGTTTATAAGGACAGATTTTTTAATTTAGCTAGGGATTGTGCTGGTTTAGTAAAGTGGCAGCTGCGGGTTCTTCTCCAAGATCCAGGACTTCACTAGCCCTGGGTAGCTGGCTAGGTTCCCAGCAGGCATGATTTCCTTCTTGTTGAGCAGTCATTAAGGCCAATTAGAGAGCTGCTGGTTACCATCAAAGTATGCTTACAACTACTGCACCGTTAGGGTTATTGTGACATGGTGGCAATTGTGGTACATCAGCACCATAGCTGGGAAAGACTGGTGATTGCCTCCCTCCTTTGGAAGTTTCCATGGCACCTTCTGGTACCATGAAAGCCAGTCCTCAAGGAGGAGGCATTCAGGTGAGTTCCAGCTCGGGGATCTACAGGTGGGCCTTGTTTTTGAAGTGCATGGTGTCTTCATCAATAGGGACTTACCGCTGAAGAGGTAATAGCAATAGCAATAGGCTGTATGTTTTGGGAGTCTCTTGGACAGCCCTGGACAAACCAAAACAGGGCTTCTCATGTCCTGTATTGGGGTTTTTGTCAGGTGGTTTTTGGCTCTTGGTCTTGGAGGGAACATCGTCAGCCAGATGAGAAAAGTTCATTAAAATCATATATATATTTAGACACAGACTTGCATGTCTTGTAGGTTTCGTTAGGTAGATAGTTAATAACAAGATTCCTTATAACTTTTTCAGTCTGTCCTCTCTCCTTCTATAATTATCACTCTCCCCCTTCATAATTGAGCCCATTTTCCCCATCAGATCACTTGTACCCCACTATTCCCTCTATTGCTTCCTCACACCCCAGACCTCAATAATCGTCTCTTTTTACTTTCTTGATTTCTTTAGTTACTCCAAGCTATTTGCTCACATCTGAAGATTTTGAGCTAGGAACCTCAATGTAGAAAGAGCATACTAAATGTTTTTAGGTCCATGTTATTTTACTGTATATGGTCTCTTCTAGTTCCATCCATTTACCTGCAAAGTTCATTATCTCATTTTTCTTTATAACTGAGTAATATTCTATCTTAGTGTATGCATGCCACATCTTCATTATCATTTGTTGGTTGAAGGACATTTATGTTGTTTCTATTTCCTAGCTATTGGGATTAGAACAGCAATCAATTTGCCTGAGCAAGTATCTGCGGAGGAGGATGTCCAGTCCTTTGGGCATATGCCAAAGAGTGCTGTTGTATCTGGGTCATTTGGTAGATTTATTTTTAGCTCTTTAAGAATTCTCCACACTGAGCCCATGAACTGTGGAGCCCCCATGGGACTGGACTAGGCCCTCTGGATATGGAAGACGGTTGTTTGGCTCGAACTGTTTGGGGGGCACCCAGGCAGGGGGATCGGGATCTGTCCCGGGTCTATGCACAGGCTTCTGGAACCCGCTGCCTATGGTGTGACACCTTGCACAGCCTTGGTGCAGTGGGAAGGGGCTTGGACCTGCCTAGACTCAGTGTGCTGGGCTCTTCTGACCATGGGAGACCTTGATTTGAGGGATGTGGGGATGTGGGGTGGCTTGGGAAAGAGGGCTTGGGGGTGGGAGGAGGGAGAAGGGGGGATCTGTGGATAGTATGTGGAGTGAGTAGAAAATTTCTTAATTAAGAAAAATGAAAGAAAAAAAAGAGATGTGTTCTCATCAAATATAGAGATCCACAGCCGTTACAAAGAGATTGAAGCCTTGAACTACTCAGCATTAGATGGGCTGTCTCCATTTAATCCTTCCCCTCAGAGCTAAGGATACCCCATGGATGAAGAAGTAGAAAGAGTGAAAGAGGCAGAGGTGATGGAGGACACCAGAACAAGCTAAATCAACTGAGCAAAGTTAATATGAACTCATAGAGAACAAAGTGGCAAGCACAGGGCCTGCATAGTCTCCATTAGGTCCTCTGTGATTAAAATATTGCTTCCAGTTTAGCATTTTTTACTGGATTCCTGAATGTGTAAATGAATGGGTCTCTGATTCTTGAGCCTTCTCTTGGACTCCCTTCCTTTTGTTGGTTTATTTTGTCCAATGTTTGATGTGATTATTTTTGTTTTATCTTATTATATTTTATGTTGTCGTATTTAACAAAAATAAATGACTGAGTAGAAAAAAAAGAATTCTCCACACTGGTTTCCAATGTGATGGCCGGGCGTTGGTGGCGCACGCCTTTAATCCCAGCACTCGGGAGGCAGAGGTAGGCGGATCTCTGTGAGTTCGAGGCCAGCCTGGGCTACCAAGTGAGCTCCAGGAAAGGCGCAAAGCTACACAGAGAAACCCTGTCTCAAAAAAAAAAAAAAAACCAATGTGATTGGACCAGTTTGCAGTCCCACTTCACCTCATTTTGTATTTGAAACACTTTCTGCCAAGGTGTTATAATCCACCTGAATTTGAATTTACTCCTGGAGATTCCCTGTGTCAATAATCAACCATTACTTGAAGTTAAAGGGTGAGCTATACTCAAACAAAATCTTGGGTTTAACTTCTGTGTGAGAGCATCTTTCTACTGCCAGCTGCTTGTTACACAATGTCCCCACTTAACATTCTCATTTCACACATAATCACACACCAGTACAACACAGTTAGATACAATCCCCACCACTGTTCTACTAAAGCAGCCCCTGGGGTCTGTAATGCACTATTCACTTCACAGAACAAAGTCACAGAGTACATCACCACCCTGAACAGAATACTCTTTCTTTCTTCTTTGTTTAGTGAAATCCCATTTGGTTTTTTTTTTTTTTTTTTTTTTTTTTGGTGCCCAGGTGAACTGTAACTGCTAGGTAACTCCTCTAGCTCTGAAAGCTATTCGTCTTCTATGTGACCATTTTTGCTCTCATCTCCATTATAGCACTTATAGCACATTTATCTGCGTTACTTTTTAATATGAGTATTCCTTCAAAACATAACAGCTATTTTTTAGTCACTTAGAATGATTTCTGACCCCCCCCATCACCAATGAATTAATAAAGAGTTGAGTAGTCTGTTTCTACAATAAAATTAGCTGAGTATTGTTTAGTGTTGGCATCTCATGTATGCTACAAGACATCTGGCTGGTACAAAGTTTCTGTTCAAAGCTCTTATTGTAGTTCAGAGATGACTTTGAGAAAAGGTGGAAAGATCAAGTACAAATCTCTAACTTAGAAAAACTTTAGAATTTTCAAAAAGCGTGAGATTCTATGGACCTTTGGTCTTCTTTATAACTTTGTTAATCATGGCCCCAGTGTACAGAAGACACAGCAGTGCTATTCTGAGCTTGACTGGATACAGCAAGACCAGCATGCAATAGCTCCCTTCACAATGTCGAAGGTACCAACTACTACTCTATGTGAGAGAGCAAAATGAGTTTTATATGGTCCCTGGAAAGCATGAGTGGATGCTCCACATGTGTGGGTTAGCAGTTGTTTGTGAATTGATGGCATCTTAGTTACCAGAACCCAGAAGGGCCCTCAGCCATCTGTTATGATGTACCCCTAAAGTGAGAATCTTCTTTCACAGTATCTGATGCCCACAGTTCCCCACCTGTACTGAAAACATTCACAGACCATAAGCTTATGAGAAATCTAGTTCACAGTTGTTGAAAATTAATGAGGAAATGCATGTAAAGCACACAGCACAGTACCTGGTACACAGTATTTGTTTAATAAAAGTTATTGACTAATTAATGAAGATATTAATAGTCTACTTTAATAAAAATAATAATATCATCATTATTGATGGCTCAAGCCTGATCCATCTGACTGACAGTTATTTCTTTTAATACTTATATGATATGCCCTTATTTAAAGAGTAGGGAGTATACATAAGTATAAGATGATATGTATGGGTGTGTGTGTGTAACCATACTTACAAGGTTTCTTGATGGTGTTCAACTGCTACCATTCCAAAAGATGTCAACTTCAGAGACTCTAATGTCCATGCTCCCCAACAAAAACAACAACAACAAAAAAAAAAAACCTATCCTAATCCTCCGTTTCTAGAATACTGTTAGACTTGGTGCTGGGTGGCATGAAAAGCCCTTTCTTCCATCTTATGCTAAGCATTGTCACCTGATCCTCAGAGCACTGTTGCTATAATGGCAGTCCCCAAAAAGTCCACCACTCATCTCAGTGATCCAGGACACCAAACAGTGAATCATCTTCCTTATCCTCTAATTATCCAAGGCTCAGCCATTAATCATTTACAGTAAATATTTAACCTCACTCGGGCAAAATAAACCTATACAAAATAGTCCCACTCGAATAAGCAAATGTTTCTATGTCCATTGTAGCAAATTGCTACTTAGTGCAGAAAATTATGTAAAATGTGTAGTGTGTACACAAGGATGCAGCCCTGACTGCAATGTAAACATCTACCAACATTATCATATAGTGCAGTTCAGTTACTGAGAGCCCCAGCTGTCTGACACTCACTATTCTAATGAAAGGATAAGCTCTAAAACAACTCTGTGTCAAAAATGATGGTATAATTCTTAGGTTCAGAAGTCTGATGGGTCTTGCTAGACCAAAAACAATCAGTCAGCAGAGCTGTGATTCTTTTGAATATCCTGGGGGACAAATCCATTTCTTTGCCTCTTCCATCTTGTACAGGATGCTTGCCATCCCAGATTTGGGACTCTTTCCATCTTTAAAGCCTGTATGACTGGTCAAGTGTCTGTCACTTTTCATGATTCTACCACTGATTCTTCTTTTGACTCCTCGACCTTCTTGTAAGGATCCTTGTGATGAGTTTATCCCACCTGAATAATCCAAGATAATCTCCCAATTTTAAGATGGGTTGATTAGAAATCTTAATTGCAAGCTGTAGGGGTTAGGACACAAGTTGTTATGAGGTAAATAGGTAAATTAAGTACATTATTTATATACACAGATGTTCTGTAGTGACTCGGCCTCCCCCATCTGATAGCATTCTATTTTACAAAGAAACAAAAAGGGTTCATCCTCTAAGTCTGTTTCTGTGTTGTATGTATATGCTTTCAGGGCTGACTAGACTGCACTGGACAACCAATAAAGAGCCTCACCCCTGGGAGAGGCTAAATCACCTTCTCCAAGAAGTCACTAGTTGCCTGTAGTTCTTGTTCTAAGGGTAGAACCCCGTGAAATTTCCCCCTTCCACATTAGGGTGGCCATTGGTATTAATGTTGTTTGGTCTTGTTTATGCAGCCACTTCTAGGAGAGGTTTTTTTTTTTGTTTGTTTGGTTGGTTTTTTTTCACAGAAGACTTTCTGGTATTCTGACTCTAACAATCTTTCTGTCCCCTTTTCTATGATGTTCCCTGCATCATAGGTACAGAAGCTGTAGTACAGATGCCTCTGTTGGGGCATGGCTTTCCATGATCTGTTGATCTCTGCCTTGTGTGCAGTTGTAGCTTTCTATGATGGTCTCCATTTGCTATAAAGAGAGGCTTCTTTGGTGAGGGGTGTTTGTGTATAACTATGTGTGTATGTGTGTATGCGTGTGGCTGCATGTAATAATAATAATCAAAGGAAAGGGGGGCTATCAACTGGAGGGGGGCATGGGAGACATTGACAAGAAGGTACTTGGGAGGGGGTACAGAGGGAGGAAAGGGGAGGTGGAGAGTGATGTAATTCTATTTCCATTGAAAACATTTTTTAAAATAATGGTGCACAAGATCTTTCTCTGGAATAAAGGATTTTGAATTACTTTGGTACTTGTGAGGTGTGTTATACGACATGCGATGAGGACTTTGAATCAGCCTCTGTGAGCACATGCCTCTCTGGAATCAAATACCAGCTCCACCCCTTACCCTGTTTAACATATGTGTCAGTTTCTTCATTTGCAGAATGTGGTCGGTGTTGGTGCCTGCATCATAGACTTGCTGTTAGGTTGAACTGAGTTACTAAGTAAGCACTTACAGCATGGCAGAACATGGCGAGCAGCGGTGGCAGTACTTACTGCCCGGTTTACCCTGATTCACATGAAAACAGCTCGAGAAGTGTCTCTCCCAAGGCAGAATACCCCTTTCCAATGTAACATCTTGTTCTGTCTTCAGAGCCTTAAGAAGAAAGCATTCACAAATTATTTTCTAATCCATCCTGGCACACTTCTTTATTTCCAAACTAAAATGTTATCAGGCTGCCTGATTCAATCCTAGAAACCTAGGAGCCTACTGGTTCCCTGCTGCGTCATATGGATTGAGCTATTTGATCTCTGCCTTCAAGCAAATGGCCACATTATGAGATCGTCAAACAAAGTTGGAACATAAGAAAACAAATTTAACAACAACAGCAAAAATTCATTCATGCATCACCAAGTAAAGGGGACCTCAAAAGCAAAAGGAAGAATTCCTTATTTTAGCTAATTCTGCATTCTCATTCGTAACTCCAAGGAAGCTGCACATGATGCTCTCACTCTAGACAGCTCCTCTACAACTATAATCACATAATCACCAAACTACATCATTGTATCTTTGTATACTATTCCTCTGCTGCCCATGGGTTGTTTTGTAAAGATCTCTAATGCATCTCTGTAGTTTTATTTTACTAAAGAACTATCCAATACTTAAGACACACAAAAAAAATCATGGGCACATATGGCATCCTGTATTAATAACTAAGCATCAAAAATAATAATAATCACAGTGAAAACCATTTGCATTTTTACTATGATAAATAGCTTGGTAAGTGGCCATCCTCTTTCCTAATTACTGCTAAATTAGAATCAGGAGGTTTATCTCTATTTATTTTTTCAAGTATTTTGGCAGTGAATCCAACATGTAATTCAAAGCACTTAAAAAACCTGACAGTATCCAAATGTCAACTCAATGGAAAAGACATGCAAACCTGAGGGTCTGTGCTTTATCATAATCATCAAATGAAATTAAATTTCATATTATCAAATATGATGATTTGTTTCCATGTAGTAAGCTGTATAATTAATGAAGAAAGAGAATGTAAATGTTGCCTACTAAATATACCATTACAAAATGATTAAATCCACTCTGTGGCCATTCAATCCCTTTTCTCAAATCTGTCAGAATATCCTAGAAAAGGAATCTCCTGTTTTAAGTCTTTTATGAGTCAAATGAAATTCATTTAGTGTAAAAATATGGTCATATTATGACACAAAAGGTTTCATTTTACACATTGGTCCCTTTTGGAAATATCAAAGTTTAAAAGTATATTATATTAGTTATTGCCATATGTATTAGGACTCATACAGGTTATAAATAAAATCTTTATAACCCCTTTATTTGGTGATGCATGAATGAATTTTTGCTGTTGCTGTTAAATTTGTTTTCTTACATTCCAACTTTGTTTGATGATCTCATAATGAGGCCATTTGCTTGAAGGCAGAGATCAAATAGCTCAATCCATAATCTTTCTCCGTGGCCTTAAAGTTGTGCAACACTTCTGATACATTTCAAAAAGCAATGATTTAACCAAGAAGCATATTCTCAACCCAATAAGGCACACAACAAATCATTTTAAGTGGCTTTTATTTAGGTGTGTTTATGTGGATAAAGTGAATGTTTTATAAAATACAAAAAAAGCTTCCAAATTTTTCATTAATTTAAGAAATATTCATCACACAAAAGCCAGAAATGTAGTACAGTTAGCGTTTCACACTTTTTTTTGGTTTTTCGAGACAGAGTTTCTCTGTGTAGCTTTGCGCCTTTCCTGGAACTCACTTGGGAGACCAGGCTGGCCTCGAACTCACAGAGATCCGCCTGGCTCTGCCTCCCGAGTGCTGGGATTAAAGGCGTGTGCCACCACCGCGCGCGGCTGTTTCACACTTCTCTTTGCAGTGGCCAGCAGTCAGTGTAGACACACAGACGGTCAAAGTGCTAAGAGTAAGAGGCTGAGTGCTCTAGCAAGGCTCTACACAGAGCAAGGCTCGGGGAGCATCTCAGAAAAGGAGGCAGAAAAAACGTAAGAAGAGGCTGAGGAAGGGTGCTATGACATGAGTCTTTTTCTGGACATGACATGGCTAGCATGCTCATGAACTCACAGCAGCTGCGGTTGCCTGCACAAGAGCGGCATAAGATCTAGCCAATCCAAACTTCCAGCAGAGATAGGGCAAAAACTTCCAGGCCCCATCCCTTGCTGAGGAGCTATTGGGAGCTGATCATTGCTGGGGGAAGAACATTCATTCCTTTTGGAGGATGTGGCCACTGGCAGGCTTCCCATTCGCAAGTCAATAGCCCCACTCCCATACACTTATGGGCAGCGATAATTGGATGTGGCTGGTTATAAAAATATGAAGACCAAAGGACATGATGTTGGGATGAGGTCATGTCGTGGAGTAAGAAGAGGGACTAGAGAAGGGAAATGGGGAGTGGATATGATCATATTTTATTGTATACATGTATAAAATTCTCAAAAATAAAGGAAAAGCCTAATTGAAAAGGGAAGTTCACACTTCAAATGAGCTGATATAGCTACTCAGAAAAGAGGGAAAGAGGGTCAAATCCAAGGAGTGGAATTAAAACAACTAGCTTTTTCTGAGACAAGGTATCATGTAGTTCAGGTCAACCTCAAAATTGTATGCAGCTAAGGATGCTCTTCAACATCTGATCCTCCTGCCTCTACAAGAGTGCAGGGATTATCAGGAGGCATCGTTGTGCCTGATTATCAGTCAATGAA
Source organism: Peromyscus aztecus (assembly GCA_902168405.1). NCBI lineage: Eukaryota > Metazoa > Chordata > Mammalia > Rodentia > Cricetidae > Peromyscus > Peromyscus aztecus. The sequence continues at coordinate 14,610 of CABHPQ010151151.1, read as the reverse complement.
TATTTTTAACAAACAAATCAAAAGGATGGTTTTGAGATCTTGTATTAAAAATATTGGTCGTTAATAAATTGTTGAAAAAAATCAAAGATACAAAGCCACAATATGAGAGGTGGAGGAAGAAGGAGAAAATAATGATCAGCAAATGCAATAAACAAAACAGAAGTGTTTGGGCACAAAATAACCCAGACAAGGAACTGCCAGAAATTTAGAGAAGTAAATATGACAGTTTTGAGAGTGTTGGTCTCATCTGACTTTGTTTATAAAAAGGAAAAGCATCATGAACTTGAGACTGTTTCCTCCTCCTTTTCCAATCATTGGTAACATCCTCTGGACAATGAGACTTTAAACAATTAGGAAAACATTTTGGTTTCCGGCTAATGGACTTAATAGTGATTGCCATTTCAGGAAAAGCACTTCATTGGCTTGTAGGCATGCCAAAGGTAGAAGAGAGGGGAGCTGGAAAAGCATAAACTGTCCTGGAGGCCAGTACAGCTGGCTTTCAGTCACTGAGTAATAGCCTTCCTCTAATAACACCCTTAAACACTTGAGACTGCCTTCATTCAGAAGGAGAACGTCCTGGCCTAAGAACAACCGTTGTCTCAACACCAGCACTCGGGAGCTCAGTACTGTATTTACTGTGCTGATGCCAAGCATTCATGGGTAATGAGTAAGCACTCCTTGAGAAAATACACATATACTGGAGGTTCAAATATGTAGAGACTTGTTCTCTCATTAATAAGCATGGTTTGGCCTTTCACAGGATTTTCTCCTACTCAATACCCTAGCACCCTGGGTTTATTCTATGACCTTGTCTCCACTCAACAGCAAAGCAGGGTGGAGAAAGGACTATGACCCTGGGCCAGCATCCCTTTGCCACAGAGTCAATAATTGGTTACTTGGGGATCCTGCTTTTCCAGAATTCACCCTTACGTTGCCCTTTACCAATGCTTTTTCTGTTTAAATAGACAGAAATATGTTATTGCTTTATGTAAGCATATTTTTTACTCACCTGCAGATGTCATCATTTCAAAATTTGCTATGGATGCTGACATTGATACAAAAAGAAAAAGGATAACTAAGCTAGATATTATGTATGGATTATAGATAATTAGCCTAGAATTAATAATGAATTTTTATTAGTGCTAAATTAATTTATGTTTATTTTTCTTATGATAACATCCAAATGTCTTCATTATTAATCTCATTAGATTAAGCCATCTTATATTTGACTAAATTGTTTCTTAATATTTATTTATTTTTATTTTATGTGTATGGATGTTTTCCCTGTGTGTATATCTGTGCACCACTTGTGTGCAGTATCTGTGGAGGCCAGAAGATTCCCTGAAACTGGAATTATGAACGGTTGTGAATCACCATGTAGGTGAGGGGAATGGAACCCAAGTCATCTGGATATGCTCTGGGATGTCATTCTGTATGCTGTAAATGTGTGTTGCTCTGATTGGTTGATAAATAAAATAAATAAAATGCTGATTGGCCAGTAGCCAGGCAGGAAGTATAAGCAGCATAAGCAGAAAGGAGAATTCTGTGAAAAGGAAGGCTGAGTCAGGAGTTGCCAGCCAGACACAGAGGAAGCAAGATGACAAGGCAGAACTGAGAAAAGGTACCAAGTCACATGGCTAAACATAGATAAGAATTATGGGTTAATTTAAGTGTAAGAGCTAGTCAGTAAAAAGCCTGAGCTAATGGCCAAGCAGTTATAATTAATATAAGCCTCTGTGTGCTTACTTGGGGGATTCATGTTGGAGAGATTTGTCCTGACTGCCAGTCAGCTGGGACACAGGAAAACTTCAAGCTACATGGATGAGCAGCCAGTAGTGGCTGCTCTTACCCATTGAGCCATCTCTCCAGCTTCTAAACTGTTACTTTAATTACCATGTAGGAGCTTCTATAATATGAAACTAAAAAAGTCATCAGAAGCAAACAATAATATAATCCTCTGGGTTCTTTTTGGTTGCTGTAACGGAGTGCCTGAGGTTAGGTAATATGTAAGGCAAATAAATATACTTCTTACAATTCTGGAAACATTCTGTCAGTGTCTACTGAGGGTCTTCTTGCTATATCAGAACATGCCAGAGAACCACATGGGAAGACATCACCTGTGCTAGCCCATGTGTCCTCTCCTCATCGTCATCCTCTTCCTCCTCATCATCACCATCCTCTACCTCATCATCTTCATCATCATCTTCATCATCATCATCATCATCATCATCATCCCCTTTTTCTTCCACCACTATATTCCTCCTCCTCCTCCTTCCTATTCTTCTTCTTCAGCTACCGATTACATCGTGGGACCTCACCTGGTTTGTGGTGATATATTGTGTACCCTAATAAACTTTGCCTGAAGATCAGAGAGCAGAGCAAACCACTAGATTAAACAGAGAGGTCAAGCAGTGGTGGCACACACACCTTTAATCCCAGCACTCAGGAGGCAGAGATCCATCTGGATCTCTGTGAGTTCAAAGCCACCCTGGACTACATGAGATTGACTCAATCTAGGGGAGAAACAGAGCCAGGCAGTGGTGGCACACACCTTTAATCCCAGTACCTGGGAATCACACGCCTTTAATGGCTGGGTGGAGAAAGGTATATAAGGTGTGAGGAGACAGGAACTAGAGGCCTTTTCAGCAGAGTAATCTTATTTGGCTAGAGGCCTATCAGCTGAGGCTTTTTCAGGCTGAGGAGTTGATGAGTAAGAGGTGGTGGCTGTGGTTTGTTCCTTTGTCTCTCTGATCTTCAGGAAAAATTTTATTAGGGTACACAATATGTCACCACCCTGGATTATCTTGTCTGGTCGTAATTATCCTCAAAAGGCTTTACCTTCAAATGCCATGAATATAAGACTTTGGGAATTTAGTCTAAACATAAATGATGGAAGGGAAAAACTCAGACTATTGCAGGTCTATATCAGAATAATGTATAAATTATAAATGGTTTTAGTTACAAGTAGCAGAAATCGTAACAGAATTAAAACACAGGGATTTTATTTAACAAAAGACTAGATAGAATCCAGCCCAAAAGTGAGTCAACAGCTCAATGGTGCCATCAAGGAAACGGGCTTCCTCAAATTTCTAGCTGCTTGTCTGTCTCACTCTGTCTCAGCCTCCCAAATGCTGGGAATGCAGGCATGTGCCACCATACCTGATTCTGACCGTCTCTCTTCTTCTACAACTTTCTGTCTTGACCCTAACTTCTATTTCTTTACACACACACACACACACACACACACACACACACACACACTACACACACCTGAGCTAAGGAGCCATGAGGCCAGGAAGCCAGATCATGGTAAATATAAGAGTTCTATAGTAATTATGGACTATGTCTCTGAAGTCAAAACACCCTGGTACTCTTATGTATATAATATTTGTATCTTTTTCCATCCTTAAGTGCTACCCTGTATATCTATTTTCAGAGCGATGATAACTACCAACGTGACTGTGCCAGTTCATACAGCCCCGGGTTCCACCCAACACTGTATTGAATTTCCTTCTCTGTTTTCTAATCTTCATATCTGTCCATCACTCTTCTCAAAATTGACAGGTTTTTCTCTAAGCAGCTATTTCATTTTTTTTTACCACCTGAAAGGTTGGGACTCATTTTTAACAGCAAATCTAAGGACTAACTTTTATTTCCTTTTATTTTTAATGAAAGAACATGTGTTCTGTTTTTTTATTTTTAAATAAATTTTAAATGTTTTTCTTTCATTGTGAATCAAAGCATGTGTTCTCTAGTAAAGTTCATTTTTGTAATTCTAATTCTTAAATACTATACATATATACATATATATGTGATAATTTGTCCCTTGTCGATCTCAATTCAAGTTTTTCCCAGATGTGCATCATCTAGATAGATTAGTTCCTTCAGAGCAATGGGTACCCCAAACCACCATAAACAAGAAAAAAAGATTTTGTGAGTGAGTCGTTACATGTATTTCGTGAGAGTCCTGGAAGTTGTGTTTAGAGTCGGCATCACTGCTCAGCCATGCTTGTAGAACTCTTCAGGCTCTCCCTCTCCTTGTCACAGCCACTCAAATCTGTGACATGTTCAAGCAAATTGCAGAATTCAAAGACATGTTTACAGTGTATTCATGACAATGTAAATCATCCCCTCAGACAACTCATCTTTTCCCCGTGAAATCTTGGATGATGGGTGTTTCTGGGTCCTAAGTAGTTACACCCTACTTGTTCATATTTTTCCAGTGAGATGAAATGTGAAGAAGAGGAAATGGAAATTCCTCCTTTCAGAGAAAATGAGAATGAGGAGGGATTTGTCAACAGATTGAAGCTCTTTAGACAAATCTAAATATAGGGGTGTTGTTTCAGATGCTCCTAGAAGGGAAAAATCAGAGAAACTCTGCCTCATGCCAGTCTTCTGAGCTCCCGTCCCTGGGCTTAACGAGAGACCAAATTCACTCCAGAATCAGAGCTAAGAGCCTCTTAGGGGCCAATCGCCCAGCTTGGAAGGAGAAGGATAAAGCAGCCGTATCTCTATGGAGCCCCTAGTTTGGAAGCAGAGACCAACACACTACATGGAATGATAATTAAAATCCCATGTGGAGAGAAGCATACCAGAGCGTATGCTGCAAAGTGTTTTGGTCTCGTCAAAGTGACAATGCTGGGGAAAGTCACAGCAGGCTTCTCAGAAGCCGTGGCACGCGGCTGAAAATAAAGTGCTCCTCGGAATCTGTGCCAGGAAAGTCTCCCTTTTCCTTCCTGGTTTTCCCAGAATATCTCCAAAGCTACCAGCCCGACAGCATAGTTCTTTAGGATGAATCATGAGAATGTGAGGCGTCTGCCAACTGCCATCTCTAATGGCATCTCTAAGGAAAGCAATTAACTCACAATTTTCCCTTATTATCGCACTCATGCGCATAATTAAATATCCTTAGCATACTTAGTTCATGGCGTTTTATGAAGAGTGATAACACTGCGTTGCCTTACACTAATGATAATATAATTGACCACCAGTTTCACACGCTTTGATGTATTCTTCCTAAAAATTATTCTAAAGTTAATGTTTAATGTCTGTTTAAGATACTTCCAAGGCTCTTCCTCTAACATAACACTTGCTTTTATTTCACAGTGGGAAAACATCTTGAAAGGCTTGCCTTGGGTATGTGTTTTCAAAATTATTATATATGTGTAATGATATATATCATTAATTTACTCATCTTTGATATACTTAATGATATATGTCATTAAAGAGCCCACTGGTTCCTCAAAAAAAAACATTCCTAAGGGATTTTGTCACTTGTCACATTTTGCTTTCAACATATGGTAAGTAGTCCTTATCAGAAACTGCAAACTTGAAAGCTTGGGGAACACCAACATAAGGCTCTGGGCAGGGAACCCAACACCACAAAACTGTTTCCAGCTCAGAACTATTCAAGATGTTGTGCAAAATTATCTTCCAGCTGTGAGTGAAAGACCTATAAAACATAAAGAAGTTTCGTGTTTAGACTTCACTTACACAAACTATCTTGCTATATATGCAAATATTCCAAAATGAAAAAAATCCAAAATCTGAAACAATTTCGTTCTTGGGCATTTTACAAGAGATGTATGTTATTACTGACATGGTTTTATTTTTATCATATATTTAAATTTATATACATAGAGAGAAAGAGAATATATATAGTGAATATATTACAGGTGTGTGCTCAGGTACACATAAATAGTTACATTTATAATGCTACATATATACTATATTATTTCACATATAGAATTCACACATATACATGTAAACACACAAAGAGAGAGTTGTTCATATATGATGTATATATCAATGTAAAGATACTGTAAGAATCCTTTAGCATTGTCTTAAATCTCATCTCTGTTTTACAAACATCAAAAATTGTTTCTTTCAAATCTTTTTCATGAAAACCTTTTGTAGCAAAACGTAATGTTCTGGCCTAGGAGTGTATGTAGCTTGGTGGTGGAGGCCATGCTAGCATATAGGACATCCCAGGTTTCATGTACAGCATGGAAACAAAAAGTTTCATTTCTGATACAATTCCCCAATGTGGTGATTTGAGTAAGAATGGCACCCATAGCTCATAGAATTGAATACTTAGTCACCAGGGAGTGACACTCTTTGAAAGGATCAGGAGGCTTGGTCTTGATGGAGAAGATGTGGCCTTGTAGGAAGTATCACTGGGAGCTGTTTTTGAGGTTTCAAAAGCTCAAGACAAGCTCAGGATCTCTCTCTTCCTGCTGCCTGTGGATCCTGATGTAGAACTCTCAGCTCCTTCTCCAGCACCATGTCTGCCTGTGTGCTGCCATGCTTTCTACCATGATGATAATGGACTAAACTTCTGAGACTGTAGGCAAGCCCCCAGTTAAATGCTTTCTTTTATAAGTGTTGTCATCGTCTTGGTGTCTCTTTTCAGCAATAGAACAATTGCTAAGACACCCGGTAATACATTATAGCCATCATTTTGGCTGTACACTACAAGATCACACATGTACAGTTTTTAATTCATTTTGAAAGTAACTGTCTATAGTCTCATTTACACTTTATGGATTTTTGGGCTCTCTTTGAATATATCACAGTGGCGAGCAAGCCTGACAGTAAGGTGATCTGATATCAGGTGATAAGTATTCCTATAGTTCAGCTTTTTAAAGATTTATTTTATTTATGTGTGTGTGCATATGCTTGTGAGTGTCTCTGTTCATATGCATGTACACAGGTGCCTTCAGAGGCTAGAAAAAGATTTCAGATCCCCTGGAGCTAGAGTTATAGGCAGTTGTGAGTCACCCAATGTGAGCACTGGAAACTGATCTCCAGTCCTCTGGAAGGGTGGTGCCTACTCTTAACTCCTGAGTATCTCTCCAGCTCTCTAATTTGGCTTTTAGTCTCTAACGTCTTGTATGAGAGTTTCCTTTACAAGTCACAGCCTGCTACTTTTTAAGGTAAGTAAAAATTAACTTTAATGTATTCAGTATTTCAAGACATGAGCTCACATTTCAAACAATATCTCTTCTATCACACATTCTTCTTTTGATTGCTAGGATCCAATTTGTGCTCAAAAAAGTTTATGTAATACCTGGAAAGGAAGTTTGAGACAAAAACTCCTAGAAACCTAAAGTCAAGAGACAGTCGGTCTTCCTTCCTTCCTTCCTTTCTTTTTCTTATTGTTATGTTTTGTTTTGAAAGTTTAGTTACACAGACTTTCAAATTAGTCTCAAATTCACTATGCAATCCAGGGTAGTCTTGAACTCTTGATACCTCTACTTCAGTTTCTCAGCTGCTTGGATTACAAACATGTACCACTTCACTGGGAAGGATACGTCTCAGTGACGGTATTTAAATCTGTTTCTTAATACTTTCTGAAGCACAGCTTGGCTATGCTTGGAGGGAAGAAAACCAAAGGTTTACCTTAGATAATAAAATTAAACTTTTATGGAATTGAGAAGTCTCAAACATCTAGCTCGTAAAAACACATTGCTGCTTTCCTTACATACATAAGTAGATGTTAGCTGACAAAATGCATCAAAAATAATATTTTCACATAATTATAATATAATATATAATATAATATAATAATATATATAAAGGACATACAATCTGAAATTGTATGTCTTTGCTTGAAACACTGAGTACACCAAGAACTGGTTTTATGGGTTCATAATTCTAACTCAAAAATACTACAAGACAATTTATTTCACACTTCTCTTAAGCTGATTTTTGGGCACAAGCAAGCTGGCTAAGATTATGCAAATAGTTTTCTGCTGGAAGTTTTTGGTGGCGTTTTTTTTTTTTATTTTGTTCACAGTTATCTTTAAGGTCAGTGCAGAATGATCTATCTTGGAAAATCATTTATCCTTGCAGTGGCTTAACAAAAGCTAGGTTGCATCATTCTTTACTTACCTCGTTGCTCAGTGTTGCTAATGCTCCCGTGTCATTAACCATAAACCACCTGGGATTTTGCAGCTCTGTTGTGTATTCCTGGTTGCCATGCTGGAATAGAGGTCCGTGGGCAGAATTAAGCACTTGTTTGTTAATGTCATGCAGGAGTATAGACTGTGCACTTTCCAGAACATTTTGTCTCGAGCCCAGAGGTTGGCTTCATTCGAAAGTCTCATGCATATGTGTCCATAATTCTGACCATTGGCAGGCAAGCATGAGCTTTATAGCACGTGGTTTCTAAAAGTGGTCCTATCTCCTCTTCCCTGTGAACATGCTATTGTTTATTAAAAAGAAAAAATGACCAGAGGAATGTTAACAAACTGCCCAACATGCAGTATCTATCACTAGTTCCAAGCTAGAGAATATATTAAAGCTTTGGGTTCATGAACAAAGGATATCCATATAGGAGAGCTATTCTGTCCCTGCTGTTCACAACCTATCATTTGACAACTCCTTCTTAATACCTCTATTTTCTTATGTTTATTAATTTATTTCTATTCATATATTCAACAGCAAGACAGACAGTAGGATAAAGCGTTCTCAAAGTTAATTCCCAAAAATCACCAGTTTCCAGGAGACACTCCAAGAATCCCATAGAGCTGTTCTTTTATAGTTTTCAAGATAGGCAGAAATGAAAGGATGCTGTTTTCTCTTTTGGATGTGTTGCTGCAGGTACTTTTCCTAAGAGTCTGTGTGTGTACTACTTATCTTTATTTGGATGTTCCATAAAGCCATATTTATGATACACATTTACTTTCTCAGTGGCTTTAAGTTCAATTTAGCAGTGGTTGGTGATGTTCTGCAAAGATGACTCTGACTTTCAAGAATTCTGCCCCATGAGCATATCTGGCTATTTAAATTTTCTTTCTGCTCACAATCCCTAATAAAATCCCTCTCCTCAAGGTCACCTCTAGTATCATTCCTCTGTGAAAACCTTTGGTTGACTTCTCATCGCCTAATGCACAATCTCCAAACCCAGGGCCAGTGGAGCACACAAAAAGTGTTGTGAGCTGCACTACCATACTGCTTGTGTTAACATGAACTTGACCTACTCCACACTTCAGTATTCATGTGTGTGTTCACTTCACACAGAAGGGACAGAGAGGATCTTCTTATTCATAGCATGTTCCTGGAATCTGTGTGATTTACTTTCCCAAAGAAGCCATGTTAAAGTATATGTGGTATTACGAACTCAGAAAGTTAAATAAAATAAATTATAGCTGATGTATACACTGGTGAACAAATAAAGCTATAAATACATACCATAGAACTTCCGTATATAATAAAATTGTCTTTTATGTCAAATAAGAAATACTATCGCTGGGCGGTGGTGGTGCACACCTTTAATCCTAGCACTCGGGAGGCAGAGCCAGGCAGATCTCTGTGAGTTTGAGGCCAGTCTTGTCTACAGAGCAAGATCCAGAACAGACACCAAAACTACACAAAGAAACCCTGTCTTGAAAAACCAAAAAAAGAAAGAAAAAAAGAAAGAAAGAAAGAAAGAAAGAAAGAAAGAAAGAAAGAAAGAAAGAAAGAAAGAAAGAAAGAAAGAAAGAAAGAAAAAAAGAAAGGTCAAATACTGCCATTACAGTTATAAAAGACTGTATAGCATATAATACTATTCTATAATATTTTAATTTAAATTAATATTCATGCTACAAAAACCAAAGAGCTTGTTAATGCTGATCATAATTGATATCTCCCAGCATCTTCAGCAGAAGCTACAGATTCAGAGAAAAGATTGGATCTGACTCTGTGTAAAACCCATAAGCACATGGCAAGTTCCACATCTCGCAAAGAAAGTTGAAGACCCAAGCAGGAGGCTCAAGTGACACAGGACAATATTTGACTCTTAGAGTTTTCCTCTGACCCTAATTTGTTTGTTAATGTCATGTACACAATTTATGTCAATGTCAGTTTCACAGAGAGAAATGACATCTCACTTTTGCTACAAATTAGTCCTACACCAATCATTGCAAGCACCACCTCTAAAAAGAAGTAGACTTGAATTTAAAAAATAAAAAATACCAAAGAAAGAAGGAAATATTCAACCAACAAACTAATACCAGATGCACAAGTCCCAGCACAGAAACAGAAAACAGCAAGTGGAAAAAACATGAGAAACCAAGATAATATGTCTCCTTCACAAATCACTAACCCCATAATAATGGCGCCCAATGAAAAAGACGTGGAAGAACAACCAAACTAAGAATTCAAAAGATTGACAGTAAGTGTATTCAAAGAACCCAAGAAAACATCAATATACTCCAAAAGAACAAAAACAAAGAGACACATGAAATAAGGAAGTCGATCCAAGATAAGAAAATATAATTCAACAAATAGATAAAATTGCTGAAGAAGACCCAAAATGAAATGTTGTTAGAAACAAACAAAAAACAAAACAAAAAAAAAAACTCAGTGAAAAACCTCACCAACAGAGGAATCATAGAGGAAATAGAGAACCATGGCTAGAAGACAAAGTTAAGGCATGGGATCACCCAGTAAAGGTCAAGAGTAATATTTTTAACAGAATGTGGGACACCACGAAATGATAAAACTTTCAGATTATGGGCATAGAAAAGTGAAAAGGATATTTTAAATTAGTAAAATTGGAGATGAAAAGGGAGACATTACAACAGACAACGAGGAAAGTCAGAGAATCATAGAGACTTTTTTTTATTTTATTGAAAATGGATTTCTTTTACACAATATATTCTGATTATAGTTTCCCCTTCCCCACTCCTCTCATATCCTCCTCACCTCCCCTTCCATCCAGATCTACACCCTTTCTCTTTCTTACTGGAAAAATAAACAGGCAACTAAAAAATAATAAGATAAAAATAAAATAAACAAACCAGAACAGGAAAAAAAACAAACACTTTGTGTGCATTTCTTAGTTGAATAAGAGAAGGAAAAGAATGAAAGGTTTTATTAAATCAGAGTTTTAAAAAGCACACAGTGTTGGCAATGAAAGATGTATCATTCAGATTCAACACTCTGCAACAATCTGGCTTCAGTGTGGTTTCTTTATTCAGCCATGTCTCTCCTTTATTTTTCTAATGCAATAAAAAAAGAACCCAGTGTCATTAAAATGGCCCAACCTTGGGAAATGTGTTCAGTACTTTCTCCTCAAAGTGAGCTCTGACATATCCTATGACTCCACTTCTAACTTGACCCTAGACTCAGATGCAGACGTTTCCACAAAACACATGGCTTAGCATTCTCATAGCCAGAAAAAAAAAAGAAAGAAAAACAGAAATACTCAAATTCTATGAAATGTGAAGTCAACAAATAGTTTATATTTATATATTATAAACCAGTGATGATTCATCAGCATTAAGTTGAATAAAAGCATCCAGGCACAAGAGTACACCCTGTGCAATGTAATGTATTCCATTGAAACCTCACCATGCATTACCCTTAGTAGAGACAGGGGCTAGGCCTACAATGGAGTGTGAATAGTTATATAGTATTGCAAATGTTTTATTTCTTGACCTAAGTGCTGGTTACATAAGCTTGTTTAGTACTTGGCGATGTACATACTTTTAAACATTCATTGTTTTCATTCATTGTACATTATATTACATTGTATGAGAACATTTTCATACACATGTATATTGCATGTGAGCAAATTTCCCTACATACTCCTTAGACTCCCCCTTCCCAGCCCTTACCAACTCCGGCCACCCTTTGTTCTCTTAGACATTCTCCCTTCTACTTTCTATTAGATATACATATGTGATTTTATGCATCTACATAAAGTCTAAGAACCACAAATAGAAAAAAACATGTATTTGTCTTTCTGAGACAAGATTAATTACATAATATGATATTCTACTGTGGGATATGCCTATTTTTCTAATAGTGTATTTTGATTTAAGGGTTTTTTTAAGGAATGAACAAAATCAAAAGAACTTTTTCACTGCCACATGAGAAATGCAGCCTTTTAGAGGACCTGAGTCTCTCCAGTAAGTCCCAAATCAAAACATTACTTAAGTAAAGGCAGAAATCAGCCAAGAGTCAATCACGTGAGCTGGACAGCCTTTGTTTTTATTTTTTTTATGTGTTTCACTGATGGATACATTCAGACAGAGGCTGGTAGAACACTAGAAAGTGAAGGTTATCATTTCAGACCACACTCTGCACCAAGAAAGCATTTATGAAAGCTGCTCCATTTTTTTAAAAGCACATCTAATTCCTATGAATTACTAAACTGATTGTGAACTGAACTTCATGGAGAATTTCAAAAGGTCAAAGAAAGTGAGAGCCTGTCTCCTTCTAGAAATTTGCTGTGGCCTCATCACCGTGAAGATATGTGTCCCCATCCTCACCATCACTTTCCCAAAACTGTTTTTTCTTTATCAAGTCAAATACGCAGGGACAACCAACTCTTCTGCCAGTAGGACCCTGCTATACACTGTACTTCCCAGTGCTGAAGCACAAGATCTTCCCAATGGTAACAGCTGGACACTTGGAACATGCCTGTAAGTGACTATGCTGAGACTTTAAATCTGGACTCTCTGCAGTTTCCAAATAGCATATTTCTGAGATCATGTTATCTAGTTCAGGAGTCAAATATACAGTCACTTTGGCCAGGAAGTTCAACAGGAACAAGATAAAGAAAAAAAATAATAAATCTCCAGAGAGAATGTCTTGGTGAGTCTTGTTCCTCTGAGTTAATGGGGGGGGTAGTTCCTTTTATATAATCAGTCCTGACAAGACCTCAACTTCTTTCTTCATGGGAATAATGAATAAAGAGAAGAGGGATTCTAGGAGCAAGGGGCACCAAGATCATGATGGGAAAACCTACAGAGACAACCAAACCAAGCTAGTGGGAACTCATGAATTTTAGATCAACAGCTGTGGAGCCTCCATGGGACTGGACTAGGCCCTCTGTGGTGGTATTGTGTTACCCAAAATATTGTGCACCCTAATAAACTTATGTGGGGTCAGAGAACAGAACGGCCACTAGATACAGAGGCCAGGAAATAGTGGCACACACACCTTTAATCCTAGCATTCCAGGGGCAGAGATCAGCCTGGATCTCTGTGAGTTCAAGGCCACGCTGGAAACAGCTAGGCATGGTGACTCACGCCTTTAATCCCAGGAAGTGATGGCAGAAAGCAGAAAGGTATTTAAGGCATGAGGATGAGGAACTAGAAGTTGGTTAAGCTTTTAGGCTTTTGAGCAACAGTTCAGCTGAGATCCATCTGGATGAGGTCTCAGAGGCTTCCAGTCTGAGGAAACAGGATCAGCTGAGGAATTGGCAAGGTGAGGAAGCTGTGGCTTGTTCTGCTTCTCTGATCTTTCAGCATTCACCCCAATATCTAGCTCCAGGTTTGATTTTATTAATAAGACCCTTTAAGATTCATTCGTGTTACAGCCCTCTGCACAAGTGAGACAGTTGTGTAGCTTGATCTGCTTTAGGGGCCCCCTGGCAATAGGATCAGGATCCACCCCTGGTGTATGAGCTGGCTTTTTGGAGCCCACTACCTATGGTAGGACACTTAGCACAGCCTTGATGTAGGGGTGTGGGGGGTGGGAACTTGGACCTGCCTCAACTGAATGTACCAGGCCTTACCTTTTTGGAGGAGGGAATGGGGGGTGGGATGGGGGAAGAAGTCTGGGGGGTGGGAGGAGGGAAGAGAGGGAGATCTGTGGTTGGTATGTAAAATGAATAAAAAAATTCTTAATTAAAAAAAGACAAAAAAGAGATCTCTTCCAACTGGAGAAGAGTTCTTTTTAATTACTTCTAGGACTTCCAATCACATAGGACAACCTGCTGCCACACAGCATTACTCACAGTTCCTTGAACATCTTTTCAGAAAACCATGCTTTCCTACATAAAAAGACATATTAACCAAACCTGTGTAAATAAACATATGATTAAAGTATATTATGCCCTTAGAAATATATTCCTCTTAACAGATGTAGAAAGTGTGAAGATTTGAAGTAGTTAGATCATTTGGATTAAAGCCTTCATTCTACAATCAAATTAAAAGATGCAGCAAGGATCATACAACTAATTGAAGCTTAAGCTGAGACTGGAATCCAGGATTGCTAATTCTAAATCACCTTAATTCCACATCAAGATGCCTTTAAGTCATGAGCAATTGCATGAATGAATGGCAATCTAGTTTTGTGGGTTATGCATTGCTACTCAACCAGAGCAAGCGCTATAAGCCACAGAGTAAAGTGAACTCTCTACAAACTGGATATTCTTCAAGGAGATGTAGGCCCTCTCCAAGGTGCCTTCTGTATCTAGCCACTTGAATTCCTTAGTTCAACACACTTGTTGAACCTTAAAAAGCTAATATGAAGAAAGGAAAATGGGAAATATGCACTTCACACGCATGCACACATGTCCTCTCCTTAACCTTGCTTTACTCCATTCTAGCAAGCTACTTACATGCTATAATGAAAGTCAAGACATGAAGCTGGAGAGGTGGCTCATGTGGTGGTTAAGCACACTTACTGCTCTTCCAGAAGACCCAGGACCCAGGTTCAGTTCTCAACACCCACATAACAGCTCACAACTGTAACTAGCTCTAGTTCCAGGAGATCTGATGACCTCTTCTGGCCCTCAGGGACACCAGACATATGCCTATATGCACATACCTACATGTAGACAAGCATTCACATACACAAAATAAAATAAAGATAATTTTTAAAAGTCAA